>QNTS01002110.1:165321-178103 GCA_003317085.1 Hucho hucho | reverse complement strand
AAAAAACACAGTGCGTGCTTGGCGAGAGCGCGCGCCCAGTCCTATAGAGTTCCAAAGAGACACTTCCTTATTCCCTCTTCTTCTCTGCTCTAAAGCATCTATACAGAATCAAAGCACTTTCTCGAGACTGTCGACATCCAGAGGAAGCGATAGGTACTGCATTCATATGCCCTTATATGGGCATTTTCATGAGGGAGGGGTTCCAAATGAGGCACTCTGTGAAAACCACTTTCTCCAGGACAGAAATTCCTCGGGGTTTCGCCTGCCATATCCGTTTTGTTTTACTCACAGACAAAGGGTTAACAGTTTTACAAAATTCAGAGTGTTTCCTATCCAATGGTACCAAATATGTGCATATCCTATTTTCTGGGCCTGAATGGGAGGCATTTTACTTTGGGCATGCCAGGCTCTCCAAAACGGTCAAGTTGTGCAGTGATCCCTAACAAGTTAACTCTCTCCACCTGCCCATTACTCTCGGGGTGATAACCCGAGGTAATGCCTGCTCAATGTCCGCATCCAGCTCCCACACGACCGGTGCCACCAGGCAGGAAGCCGGGAGTATGGGAGTCTGATCCATGAGCCACTCCTCTGTGTCATTCAGCCGTGACAGCGGGTCTGCCTTCCCATTCTGGGAACCTGGTCTGGAGGACAGGGTAAACACAAAGTGGGTAAAAAACATCGCCCACCTTGCCTGACAAGGATTCAGTCTCCTCGCTACCCGGATGTACTCCAGGTTGCGGTGGTCAGTCCAGATGAGGAAAGGGTGTTTAGCCCCCTCAAGCCAGTGTCTCCACGCCTTCAGCGCTTTAACCACAGCCAACAACTCTCGTTCCCCCACATCATAGTTCCGCTCCGCCGGGCTGAGCTTCTTCGAGAAGAACGCACAGGGGCGGAGCTTTGGTGGTGTACCTGAGCGCTGAGAGAGCACAGCTCCTATCCCACCCTCGGACGTGTCCACCTCCACTATAAACGCCAAAGAAGGATCCGGGTGAACCAGCACGGGAGCCAAGGTAAACAGAGCCTTCAAATGCCCAAAAGACCTGTCTGCCTCTGCCGACCACTGCAGACGCACCGGACCCCCCTTCAGCAGTGAGGTAATGGGAGCAGCCACCTGGCCAAAACCCTGGATAAATCTCCAGTAGTAATTGGCAAACCCTAAAAATCGCTGCACCTCCTTTACCGTGGTGGGAGTCGGACAGTTACGCATGGCTGCAATGCGGTCACTCTCCATCTCCACCCCTGATGTGGAAATGCGATATCCTAGGAAGGAGACGGTCTGCTGGAAGAACAAGCATTTCTCAGCCTTGACGTACAGGTCATGCTCCAGCAATCGTCCAAGTACCTTGCGCACCAAGGACACATGCTCGGCGCGTGCAGCGGAGTATATCAGAATGTCATCGATATACACCACTACACCCTGCCCGTGCAGGTCCCTGAAAATCTTGTCTACAAAGGATTGGAAGACTGAGGGAGCATTCATCAACCCGTACGGCATGACGAGGTACTCATAATGGCCTGATGTAGTACTAAATGCTGTCTTCCACTCGTCTCCCTCCCTGATACGCACCAGATTGTACGCGCTCCTGAGATCCAGTTTGGTGAAGAAGCGCGCCCCGTGCATTGACTCAATCGCCGTGGCGATAAGAGGTAGTGGGTAACTGTACCTCACCGTGATTTTATTTAGACCTCTATAATCAATGCACGGGTGTAGACCTCCATCCTTCTTCTTCACAAAAAAGAAACTCGAGGAAGCGGGGTAAGTGGAGGAACGAATGTACCCCTGACTCAAAGATTCGGTGACATATGTCTCCATAGCCACCGTCTCCGCTTGCGACAGGGGATACACGTGACTCCTGGGAAGCGCAGCGTCTACCAGGAGATCTATCCATCAATCCCCCCGTCGATGGGATGGTAATTGAGTCGCCTTCTTTTTACAGAAGGCGAGAGCCAAATCGGCATATTCTGGAGGGATGTGCACGGTGGAGACCTGTTCTGGACTTTCCACCGTGGTAGCACCAACGGAAACTCCTACACACCTCCCCGAACACTCTCGCGACCATCCCGTAAGAGCCCTCTGTTGCCAGGAAATGATGGGGTCATGCCGGGAGTATGAACTGAGAAACATGGCAAAACCAATGGATAACGAAAAAAGGAGCGGTGATGACTAGTACACCGGTGACGTCGACCGGCGAACACTGCCCGAACAAGGAGAGGGGCCGACTTCGGCGGAAGTCGTGACACACACCCCTGGGTCGCTCGTCTTTTCAGTTCGCTGCAGCTACCGACTGGAACAAGCTGCAACAAACACTCAAACTGGACAGTTTTATCTCAATCTCTGTTGCTGCCATCCTATGTTGTCATCTTAGGTCTCTCTTTACGTAGTGTTGTCTCTCTTGTCGTTTTTTTAATCGCAGCCTCCATCCCCGAAAGAGGCCTTTTGCCTTTTGGTAGGCCGTCATTGTAAATAAAAATTTGTTCTTAACTGCAAGTTAAATAAAGGTACAAATAAAAAATAATTTAATTTTAAATTTCGAAACAGGACATTTGGGTCACAGTTGTCACATCATGAATGTTTTCTTTTGAAGATAATGGATGTGGATGTCAAAGTCTTTTAGCTCTGTTGAAGTCATCATAACGATAACTGCAAAGTCCAAGGTTATCAGTAAGTCACCACATTGCTGTTGCCACCATCTTGTTGTCTAATTATTTTTCTTCTTCTTCATCCCTAAGGAGATGTCACAAGGTTTTTATATCTTCCATGTCCATCGCATCTTATTAAACCATGGACCAGTCTTTGTCATGAGCAATGACCACCACCCAGGCCTTGGCTATATGCTTCTAGGAATCAAATACCCATATGAGTGTGCTGTTACATTTGAAGAGAGGAGGTGATATTGTATCTAAAGGAGAAATGAACAGCATTGTGGTAATAACGAGAGTCGCTTCTACAACAACAACAAAAAACACTTCAAATGTGCGGTTTCACTTAACCTACAGTCAATAGACGCACCAGTGAATCAATTTAAGTTACATAACAAAAAGATCCCCATCAAAATCCATAAGTTTAAGCTAGAGATATCTTTTTTTTTTCATTGGACGGTCTCAATCAACCATATTCACCAGTTTTGCACTTCCGCATCTGCGGTGAAAGGTGGCATTCCATGAAAATGTCAGTAGCTTCCAAACTGTTTGGACTACAAACTAATGGGGAGGGCTAAAAACTAACCCCACTGTGGAAAGCGGAGATTCCCACAAACATGATGGTGTTTTCAGTCTTGCTCTCGACCCCTAAAAGTGTAACGTGACTTGCCTGAAGGTAACCAGTACAGGGTAGAAAAAAAATTAATGGAAGTATGAAGGTAGTTAGGTAGTGCCTACACCAAAAAATAAATATAGAAATATATAGAAATATTACGTGACTTTTATTTATATCTCCTAGATTTAGGACAAGCACTTCAAAACCTTGTTTCTTATGATTTGCCATTCATGAATGTGTAATCAATGCGTTTCTATGGGCTTTAGTAGAAAAGCCAAAATCAATATTTTATCAAACAATGTTTGTATATATTTTTTGGACACAGGGATCCTAAATTGTAAAATCAAACAGTTAGTATGACCATCTTAAAACAATTCCATATGTCAGCTTAGCTCATTCATTATGTGATAGAGCTGGGGAAAGGCACAATTGAGCTACAAGGGTGAGGAGGGCTATAAGTTACATGTAGATCTAGATAATGTGTTACCTCTGTCATGAAGCTCATTGTGGTTTATTGCAACTATTCATCATTAAAGGCAAATAGCTCTTTCAAACCTCTATCTCTCCAGCAGAGCAGGTATTAATAAGGTTTATCATCCCTTTGAGTTTATACAGTTACTCTACACCACATGGCTTCCGCTGATTTCATTATAATAAGCTTATAATTTATTTATTTATTTGGTAATGAGGAAAATGTTGGGCCATCTTGACTTTTTATATGGATTAAGTGAAATTTGTGAGATTTGAGAATCGTGCATGTCTCATTATTAGTGTTTGTTAGGATCCTCTCACATCCAGACGTTGCTTGGCCCTGGGGTGAAGGTGTTGATGGGGAAACAAAGCCTCTTGCCCTGCTGAACACCAGACAAAATGACATCAGATGGCGCCTGTGTGCTGCTTGGGGACCTGCTGGCTACAACAGCTGTCAGGAACACGGAGAGCAGGAGAGAGCAGGGGCATGGGGCAGGGGAAGCCCTGGCTGGGTTTACACACAGGGACAAGGACCAGACTATCACCACATCATCATTTTGTTAATGCATTATTTCCCTCTATGCAAGTTGTGATTAGTCAACAATGGATAAGGAAAGTAGTGAAACCTTAAGGTGGTTAAATCATCCCGTACATAATTGTATGTGTCTATTTGATTCTTCAGAGCTCCCCTTTGCTCTCTATTGCATGTATTGCAGTAGGTCTGAGGAGTATGGGGGAAGAGTATGGGGGCGCATTAGTGTATGTTTTGCTGTAATATGTTATGATAAACTGATTTCTCTGTGCTGAACCTCTAAATGATAGCTATTACTGTATCCCACGTCTCATCTGCAGGATGCATTGATGGAGGGACGAAACATCCAAAACCTTCATCATTGCTACATGCTTCACCACGACAGAGGGTCGCGTCCTCCTCCTCCTCCCTGATTCACTCTCATGATAATGGCTCATCATTCATTACTCTCCCCACTAAAACACTGCTGAGGTGTGTTTAAGCATGCTGCTTCACAGTATGTTCACTTTCTTGATTCATTCAGTCATTTGCAATACATTTAGCTTTTCACAGTTTTTTTACTTGATTTGTAGCTCTCTATGGCTCTCTATGTAGCCTTAAAGCTAGAGGAAAGGATGATTTAAATGTAGCTGCCACCCATATGACAGTGTAATTTGTATTCGGTGTGAGTCCCTCTCTACTTTAGACCAATAAACACACACCGATACAGATGATGATACCCTTCTGTCAGGACAAGCTGCTGTGAGTGGGTAATTTAGGAACTGGTAAAGAGGAAATGAGGAACAAGCAGGTCTGTAAATTTACTATTGTGCTCACACAACCAGAACAACCCACCATCCTGTCATTGTATTCTGAGCATGCACATTAACTTATTGGATTTGCTCAGAATACAAGAAAATAACCTCTCTCTCTCACTCTTCACATTTTAGTCCTTTGCTGTTCCACCGATAGAGCTAATAAAAGATAGATATTGTTTTTTATATTCCATGCTAATTGTCACGGATTCCCCGGTACTGCTGCTCATTCCATTCACCAGCTCCGGAGGTCTACGTCTTCTAGGCGTCACTGAACTGGATCATTACCACCAACCCAAGACTGTCTTGCCTCATTACGCACACCTGGTTCCCATTCCCCCTGATTAGTATGTGTATATATGTGCCCTCTGTTCCATGTCCGTTGGTCTTGTGAGTACCAGTGCTCTGTTCAATCGGCTTGCATGTTACCGTGTTCGTGTGCACTTGTTATTACAGGTCTCGTCCCGTGTATTGTTATTACGGGTCTCGTCCCGTATATTTATTAGAGGTTTACACCTCGCTCTTTGTTTGGGTTACAGCCCTGTGTTATATATATATATGTGTTTGCTTTGGGCTTTGTCCCCGTCATGTTCATGATGTGCGATACTTTTGGTAGAGAAATAAAAAAAACACTTTTGTATTCCTGCGCCTGTCTCTTTTCATTATACAACGTGATACTAATATCCACAGGGTAAAATATTGTACTCAGTCTAAATGCGGTTTTATGAAGTCAAAGAATACTTTCCGATTAAACATAAGGATGTGTATAATTTCTGATGAAGTGTGGTGTTTTGCTTTGAGAGTAGAGAAAGAACAATGTTCTTGATTACATGACGATCACTCTGGTAATATAGTTCAAATATCAACGGGTAGCATAGTTCAATAGACAGGTACTCTATACATTTAAAACAATATAAACCATACCATGTCCTGCACTCTTAACCCATCTGACAATAGATATATTGCGGATCATATACAGTGCCTTCAGAAAGTATTCACAGCCCTTCACTTTTTCCACATTATGTTGTTATAGCCTGACTTTGAAATTGATTAAATTTAGATTTTTGGGTCATTGGCCTACACACAATACCCAATAATGTAAAAGTGGTATTATGTTTTACATTTTTTATTTTCTTACAAATTAAAAAAAAATGAAAACCTGAAATGTCTTGATTGAATAAGTAACCTTATTATGGCAAGCCTAAATAAGTTCAGGGTAAAAATATGCTTAACAAGTCACGTAATAAGTTGCATGGACTCTGTGTGCAATAATAGTTTTTAAATAATATGCTTTTTTAATAGCTACCTCATCTCTGTAACCCACACACAATTATCTGTAAGATCCCTCATTCGAGCAGGGAACTTCAAACACAGATTCAACCACAAAGACCAGGGAGGTTTTCCAATGCCTCGCAACGAAGGAGACCTACAGTATTGGTAGATAAAAGAAACAACCACAAAAAACAGACAATGAATATCCATTTGACTATGGTGAAGTTATTCATTACACTTTCGATGGTGTATCAATACACCCAGTCACTACAAAGATACAGACAAGCTTCCTAATTCCATTGCCAGAGAAGAAGGAGACCATTTAGGGATTTCACCATGAGGCCAATGACGATTTTAAAATAGTTAGAGTTTAATGGCTGTGATAGAAGAAAACAGAGGATGGATCAACAACATTGTAGTTACTCCACAATACTAAACTAATTGACAGAGTTGAAAGACGGAAGCCTGTACAGAATAAAAATATTCCAAAACATGCTTCCTGTTTTATTTATGTATTATTTATTTATTTGCACCAAAGAAAACAAGTGATAAACAACAATACAGATAAAAACAAAACAGTGTGTAGGAGTGGTTGGAACCACAACAAGGCACTAAAGTAATACTGCAAGAAATGTGGAAAAGCAATTAACTGTTTGTCCTGAATACAAAGTCTTATGTTTGGAGCAAATCCAATAAAACACATTACTGAGTACCACTCTTCATATTTTCAAGCATAGTGGTGGCTGCATCATGTTATGAGTATGCTTGTAATCGTTAAGAACTGTGGAGTTTTTCAGGATAGAAAAGAAACAGAATGGAGCTAAGCACAGGAAAAATCCTAGAGGAAAACCTGGTTCAGTCTGCTTTCCACCAGACTGGGAGATGAATTCTCCATTCAGCAAGACAATTACTTAAAACACAAGGTCAACACGGTCCTGCCGCTCTCGGCATCCCACAGGCTGGCCGCGGCCTCGCCTCGGGACCTGTAGATGCCCGCCAGGATCAGCAGCTCTACGTAGGCGCGCAGGTCCGTGGCGTCCATGGCTTGCCAGCCGTCACCGTATTTTCTGGCCCCGTGCAGGTTTGTCATTTCCAGAATGATCCTTTCTATCGCCGGTGTGACAAACAGCTGGAAGGTGGACGCGATGTCGAGGGCGTGGGCCGCGGCGTAGGCCGTGGAGCCCGGAGTCTCGTCCGGCCCGGCGCGCCGGATCACACGGGGGACCATTCGATTTTGTAGCCTTAACTTCTTTGGGAGCAGCGCACGAGGTGACAGTTTTGGAGAGCCTGGCGTGCCCAAAGTAAAATGCCTCCCATTCAGGCCCAGAAAATAGGATATGCACATATTTAGTACCATTGGATAGGAAACACTCTGACGTTTCTAAACGTGTTAACATTTTGTCTGTGAGTATAACAGAACGGATATGGCAGGCAAAAACCAGAGGAATTTCTGTCCTGGAAAAAGTGGTTTTGACACATTGCCTCATTTGGAACCCCTCCCTTATGAAAATGCCCATATAAGGGCATATGAATGCAGTACCTATTGCTTCCTCTGGATTTTAACAGTCTCGAGAAAGTGTTTTGATTCTTTTTAGCTGCTTTTAGATTGTAGAAGAAGACGAATAAGGAAGTGGCAACACAGATGTCAATAGAAGAAAATGCGCGTTCCCGGCTGGCGCGCTCTGTGGTTTTTTCCTTTCTTATCGCCCAGTTTATATTCCAGTTGAAATATTATACAACATATACATAAAAGTGTTCCGAAGGATACATTTACAATTATGTTTGATTGTTCTTGGACAAGTTTATAGGTATAAGTTGAACGAGTTCTCTTCACGTTTCAATGGAGGAGTTGACGCTGTATTTTCTCATTATAATGCGCCAACCAAACAGAGATTTATGGATATAATACATTACTTTTTCTAACAAAAGAACCATGGATTGTCTTCGTTGGACACTTGGGAAGCCCTCAGCAGAAGTTCTTCAAAAGGTAATTGATTTGTTTTCGCTGTGAAATGTGTTATGTGTGAACCGTGATGGCTTATGAATTTATGGTAATGGAAAAATATGTGGGGTGCTATCCTCAAACAATCAAATGTGGTGCTTTCGCCGTAAAGCCTTTTTGAAATCTGACAACGCTGTGATATTGCCAAGAAGCAGAGCTTTTGATGACTATGCAACACTTGTATATTGATGCATGTTTAATAATTCAACTTTTGGATAACGCCCCACCGCTCCCTAAGAAGTTAAAGCCACGGGGGACCATTCGATTTTGCCGTTTTTCGACAGCAACGTCTCCCTTTGGCGGTCCGGAGCAGCCGAGGAGATGTCTTGGTCCTCGCGTCGGTCCTCGCATCGGTCCTCACGCTCGTACTCGGGGGCTTCCTCGGCGTCTTCCTCAGAAGAGGGAGAAGAAGCCCCGTCGACCTCGTGGCGCTCGGGGTTGTATTCCTCCCCGTCTTCGTCTTACGAAACCTCTTCCTCCTCCATCTCGGAATCAGAGTAGTCTTCTTGGTCCACGCTGGACAAGATCTGTTCTAGAACCTGCGTGGCCGTGAAACGGGAGGCCATGGTCGCTCGGGTCCGCCGATCGGGTCCAACACTGAGCAGCGGGGAAGAGAGCACTTGGCACGGGTGGGGCGCCGGTCGCTTTGTGCTCCGCCGCTGACAATATTAGTATCCTCTCTACGGCCGGCCCGGCCGGCTAACGCGCGGGAGACCACCGACACCTGACAATGCGCGAGACTCGCGTGAGCGCATTTGTGTAGCCGCGTGTAGCAGTCGACCCGGCCGAGCCACGATAACACTTGGCTGCTCTCTTGCGCACAGCGGGGGCATGTCTGGAAGCGGCGTGTAGTGGCTGCCTGAGTCGCTCTAACCCACGAGCGCAGAGCGCGGAGCGCAGAGCGCGCAACCTCGCCACACTACTCGCAGACTCTCTACGCTCAATAGCTTACGCCTCGCCAGTGGCTGGAGCCTGGGTCGCTCTGACCCACGAGCGCAGAGCACAGCGCAGAGCACAGAGCGGGAGCCCTGGAAACACAGGGCCTGGGTCGCTCTGACCCCACGAGCGCAGAGCGCAAAAGCACAAACACTTGCTCGCAGACTCTCTACACTCAGTAGCGTACGCCTTGACAGTGGCTGGCGCCTGGGTCGCTCTTACCCACGAGCGCAGAGCACAGAACAGGAGCCCTGGAAACACAGGGCCTGGGTCACTCTGACCCACGAGTGCAGAGCACAGACACTTGCTCGCAGACTCTCTACACTCAATAACGTACGCCTCGACAGTGGCTGGCGCCTGGGTCGCTCTGACCCACGAGCGCAGAGCACAGACACTTGCTCGCAGACTCGTTACACTCAATAGCGTACACCTCAACAGTGGCTGGCGCCTGGGTCGCTCTGACCCACAAGCGCAGAGCACAGAGCGGGAGCCCTGGAAACACAGGGCCTGGGTCGCTCTGACCCACGAGCGCAGAGCACAGAACGGGAGCCCTGGAAACACAGGGGGGGAGACTGCTGGAAATCACACACTGTCCTGTCTGTGAAATGTCCCGGATGTGCGTTTTCAGGCAGGACCTCCCGCTAGTGTCCACACGGGGGTACTGTTGTGCAATAGCAGTGAAATGTCTTTGTGCAATAAACAGCGGGGCATGTCGGGGGGAGACTGCTGGAAATCACACACTGTCCTGTCTGTGAAATGTCCCGGATGTGCGTTTTCAGGCAGGACCTCCCGCTAGTGTCCACACGGGGGTACTGTTGTGTAATATAAGTGAAAGGTGTTTATGTAATAAACAGCGGGGCATGTCTGGACGTTTATAGTGGCTGCCTGGGTCGCTCTGACCCGCGAGCGCAGAGTGCAGAGCGCAGAACCGGAGCCCTGGAAACAAACACAGGGCCTGGGTCGCTCTGACCCACGAGCGCAGAGCGCAGAAAGGGAGCCCTGGAAACACAGGGCCTGGGTCACTCTGACCCGAGGACCACGGGAGGGTTAAAAGCTTAAGTTCTTGTTAATCTAACTACACGTTTCCGATTTACAGTAAGCTTTACAGTGAAAGCATGCCATGCGATTGTTTGAGGACGGCTCCCCACATCAAAATATTTTTCCGCCGGCACAGGTTTCATAAATTCACAAATAGTGATTTAAATATTCACATACTTTTTGAAAATCTTCCTCTGATTTGTCATCCAAAGGGTCCCAGGTCCAACATGTAGTGTTGTTTTGTTAGATAAAATCCTTCTTTATATCACAAAAAGTATTTTTAGTTGGTGCCATCGATTTGAGTAATCCACTTGTTCAACATGCAGAGAATGGAATCCAAAACGCTACCGCTAAACTTTGTTAAAACAAGTCAAAATACGTTTATATTTAATCCTAAGATACCCTAAAATGTAATTAAACTATAATATTTCATACGGAAAGAAGTATGTTCAATAGGAAAACGATATTAGCAGGTGCGTGTCCTCTTCGTCGCGCGCATACACAAATTTCCAAGTCTGTATCCCCGTGGAAGAAACAAGCCTGAAACCTTTAACAAAGACTACTGACACCCAGTGGAAGCCATAGGAATTGCACACTGGGATCTAGATTACATTTTTTCCCTATACGTTCTATTGGAAGAGCATGGGCCCTCAAAACAAAAGATCTGGTTGGTTTTTCTTTGGATTTTCTCCTAAATTATTTAAACATTTCTACAAACTTCAAAGTGTCTTCTTCCCAATGGTACCAAGTATATGCATATCTTGGCTTCAGTGCCTGAGCAACAGGCAGTTTACTTTGGGCACATCAGTCAGGCGGAAATTGATAAAGAGCACTGAAACTAGCAAGAGCAGGGGGCAGGTTTCTTATTTTTTCTCAACTATGCTAAGACCTGAAAATGGTTGTCTAGCAATGATCAACAACCAATATGATAGAGCTTGAAGAATTATAAAAACAATAATGGCGAAAGCACAACATTTGATTGTTTGAGGATAGCACCTACAATATTTATCCATTAGCATAAATTCATAACCCAACGCGGGTCTCAAAAAAACGCATAAAATCGCTAATATAAAATCCCTTACCTTTTGAAGAACTTCTGCTGAGGGCTTCCCAAGTGTCCAACAAAGACAATCCATGCTTCTTTTGTTAGAAAAAGTCATTTATTATATCCATAAATCTCTGTTTGGTTGGCGCGTTATGATCATAAAATCCACCGTTGAGTCGCCCATTGAACCGTGAAGAGAACGCGTTCACATTATACCTATACACTTGTCCAAGAACAATCAAACATCATTGATAATGTATCCTTAGGACCACTTTTATGTATATTTACTATAATATTTCAACCGGATTATAAACTGGACGATAGGTAAGGGAAGACCCCCATGAAATGGACAAAAATGAATGGCAACATATTTCCATTGGACGAAACATACACACGATGGAAAAGAGTGCCCAAATGGACGGCAGATCAATCAAAACTTATAGCAAATGCCAAATGTAATAACTCAAAATTACTATAGGTGGCGAGCGCGCTCCAACGGGGCTATTCATATTACATACGTACATGAAGTCAAGACCCAAGGGTCAACTTTGGACATTTAAAAAAAAATTGACCGTTTTTCGCGATTCTTTCGATTTTTTTGATAATAACACATATATAAGATATGTATAAACATACCTTTGTCTCATTTTATTGATTTAGTTTTATTAACTTTATTGTCCATAAGGCCTATGTTTTGTCCATTTGCAATATGTTACCATAGGAAGTCAAAAGTCAATGTCCAAATGGCATATGTTTTGTCCATTAGCAATATGTTACCATAGGAAGTCAAAAGTCAATGAACCATGTCCAAATGGCATAAGAAATGTACAAATGCCATAAGATTCCATAGAAAAGTATTGAAAGTGCCAAATCATGATGTAATGTCCATTTACATATATGATCATAGGAAGTCGGCTTCCGAACCCAAAAGTCAGTGAGCAATGTCGAAATGGCATTTAAACTGACAAAATGATATATATCACTATGTTAAGCCCTGAATCATCCTATAGGGTCTATTTGTCATGTTTGATGAGCGAGAAGTGGGACTTTTAAAGATTTTTAGAAAAACGTCCAAAATGACCAGGGGTGCCCCCATTTGGATGGCCACGGGTGGGGGGGTGCTCCCTAACCAGCCAGGGATACCTTGCACCCTCCTAAAGGCATTAATATTTAAAATATGCTCATGGTTACCCGTTTCAATTACCAGGTGCACGGTTGTCAATTTGCAATGTCTTACAATGGGCATTTACCCTCACAAATTTGACAGGCTCCCAAATACTGCAGAAATGCCCAATTGACTGGCCCGTTGAACTCGGGATGGCCGGGCAGTGATCATGGTTCCTCTCCATCGCTCGTTGGTGTTGATTTCAGCATGTCAAATTCGTGATGTTAAAAGCCCATTGAAACATATTGCAAATGTACTGTACATTTGCAAT
>QNTS01002110.1:137883-156615 GCA_003317085.1 Hucho hucho | reverse complement strand
ATATGCCCTTATATGGTCATTTTCATGAGGGAGGGGTTCCCAAATGAGCAATGTGTCAAAATCACTTTTTCCAGGACAGAAATTCCTCGGGGTTTTGCCTGCCATATCCGTTCTGTTTCACTCACAGACAAATGGTTAACAGTTTTGGAAAATTCAGAGTGTTTCCTATCCAATGGTACTAAATATATGCATATCCTATTTTCTGGGCCTGAATGGGAGGCATTTTACTTTGGGCACGCCAGGCTCTCCAAAACCGTCACCTCGGGAGCTGCTCCCTGAGAAGTTAAGAGGTTTTTAACATGCTGGTATAAATGAGGTACAACGGATTTAAGTTTCCCTGCATTAAACTCCCCGGCCACTAAGAGCGCCGCCTCTGGATGAGCGTTTTCCTGTTTGCTTATGGCCGTATACAGGTCATTGAGTGCGGTCTTAGTGCCAGCTTTGGTTTGTGATGGTAAATCGACAGCTACGAGGAATATAGATAAACTCTCTTTTTAAAAAGTGTGGTCTACAGCTTATCATGAGATCTCTACTCTACCTCAGGCGAGCAGAAACCTTGAGACTTCCTTAGATTTCATGCACCAGCTGTTGTTTACAAATATACATAGACCGCCACCCCTTGTCTTAGCACAGGCTGCTGTTCTATCCTGCCAAAAAAGTGTAAAACCCGCCAGATATATGTTATTCATTTCATCGTTTAGCCACATTTCTGTGAAATATAGGATATTACAGTTTTTAAAGTCCCATTACTGTATTTCCTTTATAACATTTTTAATGACATCACATAATAACAACCAAAACGACATTAGCAGTCTTTAGATCTTCTCTGACCATTCCCAATGTTCTATATTATAAATATTGTTCTAGTATTCGCTTGAGAATATGTTAGAGTTTAGTCGGGAAAAGTCTTCTTAAAACAAAGGCACATTCCTCTGGTGAACATTGGAGAGGGAGATGCTGAATGTTCTGTCCTTCATTTACAACAGGGCGTGAGGTGTTAGCCCCCACCAGTTATTTAATGCAAAGCTGATCTGACCTATTTGGATCCTCACAGGACAGTCACGACAACATGTTTTCACTTTGTCATTGTGGGGTATTGTGTGTAGATGGGTGAGAAAAAAATATGTTTTATCCATTTTGAATTCAGGCTGTAACACAACAAAATGTGTAATAAGTCAATGGGTATGAATACTTCTTGAAGGCACTGTACATATATCTATACTATTCACCAAGAGGCAGGTTTGGTACAGGTGCGTAATGAGAAGATGTTTGTATGCTGTGCATCATCTCTTTAGCTCCAATGATTATCAGCTCTTCATTGGCAGTGAACTCAGGTGCACTGCGAGGCAGGACACCCTAGCCTTCCATGTAGGCTGTACTCCCTTTGTTTGAGACAATAAGATGGCCCCTAAGTGAACCAGGAATGTGTGTGTTGCGTGCATCGGTCCACACCAGGGGCTGGATGAGAAGTTTCTACTTCTTCAGTTCATTGGTTGCAGCTTGTTCACCATGGCTGAGTTTAGACAGGCATATTTTTCACTTACTGGTCTTTTGTCCAATAAGATCAGCTCTTTTGCCAATAATTGGGAAATGGAAAGGGTTACCTAATCAGTTGCACAACTGAATGCATTAAACTGAAAGTGTCTTCCCCATTTAACCCTTCTGAATCAGAGAGGTGCAGTAGGCTTCCTTAAACAACATCAGCACCCCAGGAGCAGTTAACTGCCCTTACTCAAGGGGCAGAACAGCAGAGTTTTCCACCTTGCCAGCTCAGGGATTTGAACCAGCAACCTTTTGGTTACTGACCCAACACTCTTAACAGCTAGACTGCCTGTTAGGCTAGGCTGCCTGTGTAAATTCAGCCAACTCCTGTGTTAATTTTTTTTTAACACACATGCATGCCTATGTTAAGTGTCAGGATGCCTACATTGTTCATAGTCACCTTTAAGTTGTCCCTCCCTGAACTCCATCTCCACCCAGAGGAGGGTGTCATGACATTGCCCTGTTGGGTTAGGTTTATGACACCCACATAAATACCTTTCCCCCTTTCCTCTCCACTCTACAGAATGTACTTTTAGAAAGCCCTTTGTTACCACAGAGAAAGAGTGGTAACATAAAAAGGTTGGGGAATGGAACAATAATTCCCTTTCTCAACCAATTGAAAGTGTCCATTGGTACTTAAAGAATATGTCAGATCAGTTGTTGTCTGGGACATTATATCTGATGACAGGATGACATAAATTGTATCTTGGAAAGTCTACACATTCTAGTTATCAGATTCACATGGAATTGTTGTGCAATTTATATGTTTAAATATTAAACTATTTGTGAGAAGACGAAATGTGATTTTAGCTTCTAAATGAGAGAATTGTTTTCATAAGTAAATTTATGCTCACTCAGTGGCCACGACCAAGTGAATGGATATTGGGGATGAAACACACCCTTCTCATCCTCAGTACAAAAGCCACCGTGACCCAATTCACGTTAGACTAAGCAAACCCCAGTGTGAGCTGTAGTTGCGAATGGTTGAACGACTACTCTATCTAACGAAATTTACATGAGACCAGATCACCACGCTGGAATGGTGAATTTCCACTAGACCAGCCAGAATACAGTATGAGTTGATGGTAACTTGGTATGAACTTTGAACTGTTATTCACTAAAGAAGAAGTGATACTTCCTAGACCTCGAGTTATCAGCAGCAGCTATAAATGTACGTGGCCTGGGAAAGGACAGACAATCTCCTAAGAATGACAGAGTATTTCAACGTATCTGTTCTACAACACTACGACCTGAAATATTCTTCAAAGGACAATGGCGATCTCTGCTGGGCAAACCAGTCTTCCATCTTCGACCCATCTATCAAAGCGCAGCTCAGAGTAAATATATATCTTGCATTTTCCTTTTCCGAATGGGCGGTTATTAGAATGCATAAGATTCTGTATTTACGTTAGCATAGCTTCTCAAGGTCCGATAGAGACCCAATCCCTTTGTCCCTCAGTCTTCCCGCTCTTTCATTCAAACACAACCCCCTTCCTTTGTGTAACTAGCTGTCATATTGGGTTAGCCCACTAGGGGCTTTTCATTACATTATTTGAAATCAATGTATGATCTATCCTGTGTGTATATATGTAATTCTGTGTGATTATTTAGGTATTTAGTAAATCAAGTGAATTTAAAAAATATATATATATTGACCTGTCTTGTCTCTTTGCATAACCTCTCCCCTCAGAGCATGATGATGGTTTGGGGGCATCAGACCCCTGCAGTGAGACACATGTTCAATAGGCCTCACCTGCTGAGATCAGAGACACTGAGTATTCTGGGGAGATTTCCTCCTGAAGCCTCCATTTCATGCAGCCTGTTCAATCTCTGACGCCTCTGAAATTTCTCATCTCAGGCCTGCCAGTGAAGCTACATACAGGGGATCTAATGAATAAGACCCCCCCACCCCCCACAGGAAGCTGTGTTTCCTTAATAGCTGCTCAGCAGGTGAAGCCCAGCAGGGGCACGGCTCTGTTCATCCCCTTCAAACCCCTCAGGTGCATCGGCTAGGAGACAGACAGATTCCTTATGCAAAATGCATTCCTGTTTACCCCATCTGTCCTGGGAGACAGACATATGGATGTTTATTACCCTTTCTGATATTGTCATGGGTAAGAGACTCCCCTTTCATTATGATCCATACAGATGTGATAAATTGCTAATTTACATACTGCTACAACACATCATCTGTGCAAGTGCCGTCTACCTTGCACCCCATTTATAATTTTACAGGTGCCAGGAGCCTAACTGGTTGGTGGGACAGTAATTTAGAAATAAAAAATATAATGAGAAAAACACAGTGTTCAGGTACACCACGGGCCGTTAATTACCGGCCCAACGCCATCACACAGACCCTGCAGATAAGGAAAGTGAGGGGTAGATTCAAGCCAACACAGCCGACCCAGTCATTAAATACATTCCCCAGCTAAATTTCCCACAGCTACGATTGTATTTGGTTCATATTTGCCAGTGATTTGTTTGCCGGAACTAATGTTCAGTTGGGATTCACCCTCTTTGTGGTCATTTAAAATGAGAGTGCGAGAGAACGTAAGCGAGGAGTACAGGGTTTAGTTCAGCAAATTATTTCCATGACATACAAAGACAATGATCCCATATTGATGTCAGGGGGGGAGGGGTGACAGGTTAAATACTTCTTAAGTATCTGCCCCTTTTTAAAAAAAAAATTCCCTAACATGACATACCCAAATATAACTGCCTGTAGCTCAGGACCTGAAGCAAGGATAAGCATATTATTGATACCATTTGAAAGGAAACACTTTGAAGTTTGTGGAAATGCGAAATTAATGTAGGAGAATATAAAACCTTAGATCTAGTAAAAGATAATACAAAGAAAAAACCAACAGTTTTTTTGTATTTTTTGTACCATCATCTTTGAAATGCAAGAGAAAGGCATAAAGTATTATTGCAGCCCATGCACAATTTAGATTTTGGCCACTAGATGGCAGCAGTGTATGTGCAAAGTTTTAGACTGATCCAATGAACCATTGCATTTCTGTTCTTAATGTTGTATCAAGACTGCCCAAATGTGCCAAATCTGATAATTAATAACTTTTCATGTTCAAAACTGTGCACTATCCTCAAACAATAGCATGGTATTATTTCACTGTAATAGCTACTGTAAATTGGGCAGTTCAGTTAGATTAAGAGGAATTTAAGCTTTCTGCCAATATCAGATATGTCTATGTCCTGGGAAATGTTCTTGTTACTTACAACCTCATGCTAATCGCATTAGCGCACATTAGCTCAACCGGCCCGCGGGTGGGTCACTGATCTGTATGAGATCATTAAGAGGTTATCTTCTTAGGGCTAGGGGGCAGTATTTTGAAGTTCGGATGAAAAACGTGCCCAAAGTAAACTGCGTGTTACTCAGGCCCAGAAGCTAGGATATGCATATAATTAGTAGCTTTGGATATAAAAAACTCTGAAGTTTCTAAAACTGTTAAAATAATGTCTGTGAGTATAACAGAACTGATATGGCAGGCAAAAACCCGAGCAAAATCCATCTGGGATGTCTGAATCAGTCATGTCACACTGTTTTCAATTGACATGCTATTCAATGCTGGGTATTTTAGCTCCCAGATTGCAGTTCCTATGGCTTCCACTAGATGTCAACAGTCTTTAGAAAAAGGTTGGAACTTTCAATCATGAAAATCAAGGGAGTAAGACCACTAGTTCCTGGGTTCACATCAAGTGTACTGTTTTGGATTCTGCGCGTAAAAGGGAATGCGCACTCAGTTCTTTTTCTCTTCTATTCAGCAGGTTATATTCCGTCTGAAATATTATAGTGTATATTCATTTTAGGGTATCTGAGTACTGATTTTTTTGGCGAACTTTATGGGTACTTTTGGGATATCGTTTGTCTGCATGGATGAAAGCCTTTGGGCAGGTGGATTACTGAACAAAATGCGTCAACCAAACAGAGCTATATGGATATAAAGAGGAACTTTATCGAACAAAAGGACGTTTTATTGTGTAACCTGGACGCTTTGATATGCCATCAGAGGAAGATCATCAAAGGTAAGTGATTTATTTTATGCTATTTTTTTGTTTTGTGACACCTCTGCTGGTTATGTTATTATGCTAATTGAGTGTTTGAGTGGGGGTGCTGTCCTCAGACAATCAAATGTTCTGCTTTCGCCGTAAAGCCTTTTTGAAATCTGACAATGCTGTTAGATTAACAAGAGTCTAAGCTTTTGAAGGGTGTGCAGCATTTGTATTTTCATGAATGTTTGAAATTAGTATTTTTGTCATTTGAATTTGGCGCTCTGCATTTCACCAGATGTTGTCAAAATCGATCCCGTTCACGGGATTGGATCCGTAACAGGTTAAGGCAAGGGCTGATTTCAAGGTTTTACTGCTAACCTACAAAGCATTACATGGGCTTGCTCCTACCTATCTTTCTGATTTGGTCCTGCCATACATACCTACACGTATGCTACGGTCACAAGACGCAGGCCTCCTTACTGTCGCTAGAATTTCTAAGCAAACAGCTGGAGGCAGGGCTTTCTCCTATAGAGCTGCCTATCCATGTGAGAGATGCAGACTCAGCCTCAACCTTTAAGTCTTTATTGAAGACTCATCTCTTCAGTAGGTCCTATGATTGAGCTTAGTCCAGGAGTATGAAGGTGAACTCTGCCTGGCCGGTTCCCCTCTCCACTGGGATTCTCTGTCTCTAACCCTATTACAGGGGCTGAGTCACTGACTTACTGGTGCTCTTCCATGCCATCCCTTGGGGGGGGGGGATGCGTCGCCTGAGTGGGTTGAGTCACTGACGTGGTCTTCCTGTCCGGGTTGCCCCCCCGGGTTGTGCCGTGGCGGAGATCTTGTGGGCTATACTCGGCCTTGTCTCATTTATATACAGTAAATTTTACCTTCCGTTTGTATTTAGTAAATAGCCGTAATAAAATATAAACCTCAAAATAAATTCCTTGAGTAGGCATTCATTTCTAAGTGAAGACATGCAAATGTGAATTCCTTTATACAATTGTGACTGAGTTGCATATCCCACAGTCATTCAACTGAAGTCCTAATAACAAATACCAGATGCCATTTTTGGCAAAACACCCTCCTAAGTTGGTGGTTGGAGATATCCCTCTAGTGGTGTGGGGGCTGTGCTTCGGCAGAGTGGGTGGGGTTATATCCTGCCTGTTTGGCCCTGTCCAGTGTCTCCCGACCCCTCCTGTCTCAGCCCCCATTATTTATGCTGCAGTAGTTTATGTGTCGGGGGGCTATATCTGGAGTATTTCTCCTCTCTTATCTGGTGTCCTGTGTGAATTTAAGTATTCTCTCTCTCTCTCTCTCTCTCTCTCTCAGGACCTAAGCATTAGGACCATTCCTCAAGGCCTACCTGGCCTGATGACTCCTTGATGTCCCCAGTCCACCTGGCCGTGCTGCTCCAGTTTTAACTGTTCTGCCTGTTTCATGAATATTTTAAAATCTTGTCCATGTTCTGTTATAATCTGCACCCGGCACAGCCAGAAGAGGACTGGCCACCCCTCACAGCCTGGTTCCTCTCTAGGTTTCCTCCTAGGTTTTGGCCTTTCTAGGGAGTTTTTCCTAGCCACCGTGCTTTTACACCTGCATTGCTTGCTGTTTGGGGTTTTAGGCTGGGTTTCTGTACAGCACTCTGTGACATCAGCTGATGTAAGAAGGGCTTTATAAATAAATTTGATTGATATTTAATTATTTTTCTGTGCCATTGTCATAGGCAGCCCAGGGTTCTGGAGTACCATTTCTCAAATGCCGTCTGGGCATTCAAGAAATGCCCAGATGGCGTTTCTCTAATGCGTACTCTGTTTGAACATATTTTGAATTTAATTGTACCTTTATTTAACTAGGAAAGTAAGTTAAGAACAAATTCTTATTTACAATGATGGCCTACACCAGCCAAACCCAGACAACGCTGGGCCAATTGTGTGCCGCCCTATAGGACTCTCAATCACAGCCAGTTGTGATACGCTGTAGTGACACCTCCAGCACTAATATGCAGTGCCTTAGACCGCATGCATCGATGCAAGCTTCAACGGAAAGTATGCAAAGAAATATGACTCAAACATGTAAAAAATGACCCAAAATGTTTTGAAATCTATGGTGGCCATTATTTGAGCTGAAGTGAGAGAAAATACACTCTTACTTCCGAATGCAATGCCGCCCGTTCACATCTCATATGTTGCCTGACTACAATACTTATCTTGATCCGCTAATTAATACATGCTGTGTTAATTTTGGCATGTTTACCTGTTTGTGTACTGTAGATCGCAAGCCCACAAGTCAATAGGCTTAACTGGACAGCTACTAGTACTGTTAGCTAGCCAGATAGCCACAAATAATTATTAGCTAGCTATGCACAAATAATTGACATCAATCTTGCATAATATTTGTTTTAATTAATATTAATATTTAATATTAATATTTCTGCATGTTAAACTACACTATGTATATGAAAGTACAGTACCAGTCAAAGGTTTGGACACACCTACTCATTCAAGGGTTTTTCTTTATTTGTATTATTTTATACATTGTAGAATAATAGTGAAGATATTAAAACTATGAAATCAAGAAAATGTTAAACAAATCAAAATATATTTAATATTTGAGATTCTTCAAAGTAGCCACCCTTTGCCTTGATGACACCTTTGCACACTCTTGGCATTCTCTCAACCAGCTTCATGAGGAATGCTTTTCCAACAGTCTTGAAGGAGTTCCCACAAATGCTGAGCACTTGTTGGCTGCTTTTCTTCGCTCTGCGGTCCAACTCATCCCAAACCATCTCAATTGGGTTGAGGTCGGGTGATTGTGGAGGCCAGGTCATCTGATGCAGCACTCCATCATCCTTCTTGGGCAAATAGCCCTTACACAGCCTGGAGGTGTGTTTGGGGTCATTTTCCTGTTGAAAAACAAATGATAGTCCCACTAAGCGCAAACCAGATGGGATTCCGTATCGCTGCAGAATGCTGTGGTAGCCATGCTGGTTAAGTGTGCCTTCAATTGTAAATAAATCACAGACAGTGTCACCAACAAAGCACCTCCTCCTCCATGCTTCATGGTGGGAACCACACATGCAGAGATTATGCGTTCACCTACTCTACGTCTCACAAAGACATGGTGGTTGGAACCAAAATTCTCAAATTTGGACTCATCAGACCGAAGGACAGATTTCCACTGGTCTAATGTCCATTGCTCGTGTTTCTTGGACCAAGCAAGTCTCTTCTTATTATTGGTGTCCTTTAGTAGTGATTTCTTTGCACCATTTTGACCATGAAGGCCTGATTTACTGAACAGTTGATGTTGAGCTGTGTCTGTTACTTGAGCTCTGAAGCATTTATTTGGGATGCAATCTGAGGTGCAGTTAATTCTAATGAATTTGTCCTCTGCAGCAGAGGTAACTCTGGGTCTTCCTTTCCCGTGGCAGTCCTCATGAGAGCCAGTTTCATCATAGTGCTTGATGGTTTTTGCGACTGCACTTGAAGAAACTTTCAAAGTTCTTGAAGTGTTCCGGATTGACTGAACTTCATGTCTTAAAGTAATGATGGACTGTCATTTCTCTTTGCTTGTTTGGGCTGTTCTGGTCTTTTACCAAATAGGGCTGTCTTCTGTATACCAACCCTACCTTGTCACAACACAACTGTTGACAGGAGAAAGCTACCTGCCCCAATGCATAGTGCCAAATATATAACACTTGGTGGAGGAGGAAAAATGGTCTGAGACTGTTTTACATGGTTCGGTCTAGGCCCCTTAGCTCCAGTGAAGGTAAATTTTAACGCTACAGTATTCATTAGAATACAATGACATTCTAGACGATTTTGTGCTTCGAACTTTGTCACAACAGTTTGGGGAAGGCCCTTTCCTGTTTCAGCATGACAATGCCTCTGTGCACAACGCAAGGTCTATAGAGAAATGGTTTGTCGAGAACTGTGTGGAAGAACTTGACTGGCCTGCATTGATCCCTGAGCTCAACCACATCGAACACCTTTGTAATTAATTGGAACGCCGACTGCGAGCCAGGCCTAATCGCCCAACATCAGTGCCCGACCTCACTAATGCTCTTGTGGCTGAATGGAAGCAAGTCCACGCAGCAATGTTCCAACATCTAGTGGAAAACCTTCACAGAGGAGTGGAGGCTGTTATAGCAGCTAAGGGGGGACCAACTCCATATTAATGCCCATGATTTTGGAAAGAGATGTTCGACGAGCAGCTGTCCACATACTTTTGGTCATGTAGTGTATTTGGTTAGCTACATTATTATGATTCTTATACAGCTAGCTAATCGATTGTGGAAATAAAACGGTTGCTTTGTGTATATCTTGTTTTGTCTCAATTGGCATTGTTGTCCTGGCTGGAAGATGGTTCAGTGAGCTGGCGAGTCCATAGTAAGTCAATAAGACTAACTGGCTGGCTAGCTAGCTACGAAGAATTGGTAGCTAACCACGAAAAATGTACATCTGCCTTGCATAACATAACTTTTGGGTCCTTTTTGCCTGTTTAACTATCTGCGTAGCTAGATTATTATGATTCACATATCTAGCTGATAATTCTGAAGTAAAACATTTTCTTTTTGTATATCTTGGAAGGAGGTTCAGTGGACAGAGAGGTGAAGCGTGAGGTAATACAGTGGGGGGGGCTGCGAGTGCTTCTTTTTATGCATTCTCCACATCCTCGTCCTCACAAGAACGTCCTCACGAGAATGTGGTCGGAGAATGCACTCGAAGCATGGTAGTATGCATATTTAGAAACACCTAGGGTTTCTGTCTGCCACAGCATGTTTCAGAGACCCTAATTCAATCCAGTCATGCTCTCTCTGACTCACACACCTGTCTGGTAGAACTGCACTCTGAAGTCATATAATTGCTGGGAATACACTGCTTCTGAACATGCATACAGAGTGCACACACACTCATTTCTCTAGCAGTTATGAAGACTCTTCTGGGAATAAAATGCATCATTACAGCGCCCATTTTCCAGTCATTCTTTTCTATTGCCTTTCCCACCTTCACCATAGTACAGTCCTCCGAGAAAATAAAGTTTCTATTGTAAAATATACTAGTGCTGTTATATAATACAGTATGTCATATGCTGTCAGACTATATTGCATTAAATTTAAACGAAAAATTACAATGATTTATGATGCTACTTTGGTATGAACTCAAAAGGTCTAATTTACATTCATTTTACTATAGGACTGAGCATCCACAGAGGGATGTTGCCTGGAGTTCCAGTATGAGTGGATTGACTGATGTTAGCATGATTCAACTCTCCTCTGCATGTGTCCTGTTTCTTAGGAGAGGATGTGTGAGGGGGCAGCAGCACTCTGGTGAGGTCATTTGTTCTTGTTGAGAACTCTGATGTTCTGCCATCAGCTAGCTGGGTCCTCATTAATTACCTCACTAGAGCTGAGACGTCCACAGTTAGAGCAGGAACAAGACAAGGGGACGGAGGAGTACTGGATACGATGCTACGGCAACATTGTGGGACGTTTCTGATGGTCTCTCTGTCTCACTCTTTCTCTCTTTCTACCCCCTCTCTTTATGTGGTGTGCTGGTTTCTTGTCTGGTAGATAAGGCCTGTGCTAATGCTGAATTAATCAAGGCAAGTTACGTCATGGCCAGTTGAGTCAGATATTTGGGGTGGAAAGTAGAGTGTCCAAGCCACTAATGAGGCCCCTGGAGTTGAGACCTCCCTGACAGACAGACAGGGCCTAAAATCTACTATCCCATGCTACATTTTCTCCTGTCTTCCCTGGGAAAAGGCCAGGGATCCACACATCCAGGACATGGGTTTCTGTGTCATACAGTACTTTTGATTATTGTTATTATAGACACTTTGTTCTTGTTTCTTGTGTTTTTATATACATTTGGTTTGTGCTTTTTATGGTGAGTTATTTTACGGAACAGTATGTTTAGTGTGTGCTTGATTATGGTTAGGTCAACAATCTTTTTCTTGGGCGGGGGGGGTTACAGTCATTGAGGGAGAATTGCTCCCAGAAATAGGTTTAGCAGCAGTTATCTACTAAAAGTAATGCTAAGAATGACCATGGATACTTTAACACCATGCCTGGTGTTCATATCTGTTCTATTTATAAAGACATTTGATACATTTTAGAATGAGTGGGGCTACTAATGGAATAGAAAAAAGCAGACATTTTATTATTGCTCATAGGAACAGTCCCGTATAAAGTGAGGGGGTAGGGCTAAAATGTAACATGTCATTGAACAGCTTGTGAACATCCAAACTCATCATTGTCCAGTTTGCTGTGTGTTTTGGAATATTTCCAAACAGAGTGGAATTGTATTTGCAAGAGCTAAATGGGACATGGGACAAGAGCTAAATGGGACAAATGGCATGCAGGGTGATGGACAATGAACGTTAGGAAACATGACATTGTTATTTTGCAATGAGGGCAACCATCAATAGTAAAAGATAAATTCACATCTGTCCCACTTCTATCATGTCAGTCATGTGCAAACTGATGACCTCTCACTCAGTCATGTCATATCTATTTGAACAAATCATCTTTTATCAGGCATTTTGACATTAAATGTAGGCTTCCCCACTATTTGGGTGGTGTGGACAGGGCCGGTTTAATGCAGGGGCTTACCGGGGCTGAAGCCCCTAGGCCCAGGCCCATGGGGGGCCCAAAAGGCACAAACAATTATAATAATAAAAAATGCATATATACAGTATATGTATATTAGCTATGTAGTATATATTTTTTATTTGTTATTTACTGCAACCGCCAACCACAGGAGGATTCAGGAGCCCACTGTCAATGAGTGTAGACAGCCTGCTGCTGTCTGCTGCTGCTTTGAAAATCGTCAGACGGGGCAGGAGAAGAGGTAGGGGGACAACGTGGTTAACTGAGGGGGGCCTGCCTTGATTGGGTAACTGATAAATAAACTGCATAATAAATACATGTGACTGGTCAATTGTATGAGTAAGGGGCTGGCCCAAGCCTACATGAGGCCAAAGAGACAAAAAACAATTACGTTATTGTTATTATAATTATTTATTTTTATCCAACCACAGGAGACCGCTCTCAATGTTCAAAATACACCAGAGAGCAAATTTTGCCAAAGAGGATTAATATTTTTAAATAACTGTGAATTAAAAGTTGTCACAAGCGCATACAGGTAACTGCCAAAATAAAGGAAACACCAACAAAAAGTGTCTTTAAAGTCTGTTGGGACATCATGAGCTCCCAGAACAGCTTCAATGTGCCTTGGCATAAATTCTACAAGTGGACCTAAACCATACCAGGAATATGCACCTCATACACTATAACATAAACTTGTATCCCTTATTTACTCGAGTGGTTTCTTTATTTTGATTACTAATTGGCTACTGTTAGGTAGGCCACAATTTGGGCAGCATCCAGTGGTGGAAAAAGTACCCAATTGTCATACTTGAGTAAAAGTAAAGACACTTTATCATTTTTATAGAAATTGACTCAAGTAAAAGTGAATACTACTTGAGTAAAAGTCTAAAAGTATTTTTTTTTAAATATACTTAAGTATCAAAAGTAAATGTAATTGCTAAAATATAAGTATCAAAAGTATTTAAAATTCCTTATATTAAGCAAACCAGACAGCACCATTTTTTATTATTGTTATTATTATTTATGGTTAGCCTTGGGCACACTCCAACATTCAGACATCATTTACAAATTAAGCATGTGTGTTTAGTGAGTCTGCCAGTGTGTGAATAAGTGTGTGAATGGACCATTTTCCTGTCCTGATAAGCATTCAAAATGTAGCGAGTACTTTTGGGTGTCATGGAAAACGTATGGAGTAAAAAGTGCATTATTGTCTTTAGGAATGTAGAAAGGAGTCAAAAATGTAAATTGTAAATTAAAGTACAGATACCCCAAGTAGTACTTTAAAGTATTTTTACTTAAGTACTTTACACCACTGGCAGCATGCAAGCCAAATATACAGATTGCTGTATTGTGTTCATAGATATACAATATAATCCATAGAAGTGTTTTGGAATCTCTCACCCTGGCAATTTGAGTGTTAAACTCATGGGTACGCTAGCAATGGCTGCCAGACTTGAATGGGAACTCCCATCTATGGATTATATTTCTATGGTTGGTTGCGGCAGTCTGTTTGCCTTTTGCAAATGTCAAAATAGAATTGGAGGAAAAATTTACAGTTTTGAAAGCAAATTCCTACCGCTACGAATTAATCTGTCTGTAGAACCAATAGAAACTACTTTTTCAAAAACAAATGGCGACCACCAGCACTGTTTTTCAAAGTAGCTCATCTTGAGATAGGCTATTGCCAAGAGGAGCGCATCGGCCATCACCGTGAGTAGAAGCCTATGGCTTCATCTTCATCATTAGGTGAATTTTTTTATTTAGTACTGTACTGTAACCTATCATATAAACCCAACAAAAAAAATAAATGGCTCTTTTTCAGCACCCAGTCTTTCAAAGATAATTCGTAAAAATCCAAATAACTTCACAGATCTTCATTGTAAAGTGTTTAAACACTGTTTCCCATGCTTGTTTAATGAACATAAACCTGTGGAACGGTCTTTAAGACACTAACAGCTTACAGACGGTAGGCAATAAAGGTCACAGTTATGAAAACTTAGGACACTAAAGAGGCATTTCTACTGACTCTGAAAAACACCAAAAGAAAGATCCCCAGGGTCCCTGCTCATTTGCGTGAACGTGCCTTAGGCATGCTGCAAGGAGGCATGAGGACTGCAGATGTGGCCAGGGCAATAAATTGCAATGTCCGTACTGTGAGACGCCAAAGACAGCACTACGGGGAAACAGGACAGACAGCTGATCGTCCTCACAGTGGCAGACCACGTGTAATAATACCTGCACAGGATCGGTACATCCGAACATCACACCTGCTGGACAGGTACAGGATAGCAACAACAACTACACCAGGAACGCACAATCCCTCCATCAGACATCACCGGCAACAACGTCGCCTATGGGCACAAACCCACCGTCACTGGACCAGACAGGACTGGCAAAAAGTGCTCTTCACTGACGAGTCGCGTTATTGTCTCACCAGGGGTGATGGTCGGATTCGCGTTTATCGTCGAAGGAATGAGCGTTACACCGAGGCCTGTACTCTGGAGCGGGATCAATTTGGAGGTGGAGGGTCCGTCATGGTCTGGGGTGGTGTGTCACAGCATCATCAGACTGAGCTTGATGTCATTGCAGGCAATCTCAACGATGTGCGTTACAGGGAAGACATCCTCCTCCCTCATGTGGTACACTTCCTCCAGGCTCATCCTGACATGACCCTCCAGCATGACAATGCCACCAGCCATACTGATCGTTCTGTGCGTGATTTTCTGCAAGACAAGAATGTCAGTGTTCTGCCATGGCCAGCGAAGATTCCGGATTTCAATCCCATTGAGCACGTCTGGGACCTGTTGGATTGGAGGGTGAGTGCTAGGGCCATTCCCCCCAGAAATGTCCGGGAACTTGCAGGTGCCTTGGTGGAAGAGTGGGGTAACATCTCACAGCAAGAACTGGCAAATCTGGTGCAGTCCATGAGGAGGAGATGCACTGCAGTACTTAATGCAGCTGGTGGCCACAGTAGATACTGACTGTTACTTTTGATTTTGACCCCCCCTTTGTTCAGGGACACATTATTCAATTTCTGTTAGTCACATGTCTGTGGAACTTGTTCAGTTTATGTCTCAGTTGTTGAATCTTGTTATGTTGATACAAATATTTACACATGCTGAGTTTTCTGAAAATGAACGCAGTTGACAGTGAGAGGACGTTTCTTTTTTTACTGAGTTTATATACATTACCTTCTAATATTGTACAATCTGTGTGTTTCTTCATTGGCCTAGGCTATTGTTCGTTTGAATTAAAGACCAGATTGATCTCAGTTTGTCAGTGTCAGAGTAGCCACTCATTTCAGTCATTTGTGTGGTATTAAAAAAGATTCAGCTAATGTCTCTGTCATGTAAATGACAAAGAATTGCATAAAACAAAACAAAGCACGGGGCCTACGATTTCTTCATCCGGCCCTCGATGTGGATGACATGATGAAGCTTTAGTATTAACTACGTCACATTACATTTTTACATGTTTACATTTTAGTCATTTAGCAGACGCTCTTACTGTATCTAGAGCAACTGACAGTAGAGTGCATACATTATCAGAATGTTTTCGTACTGGTCCCCCGTGGGAACACATGACATTGTGTTGACATATGGATACATGGAGCTAATTCAGCTTTTAGAAGCAGTGGCCCTACAACTTGATCAAACACTTCACACATATTTGGATGAAAGGATGTAGTTCTGTCTTGTTAGAAAAGTAAGTTGGCAAGACAGGAACACGTTTCAAATCAAAGTCCTTGGTCTTAGAAGCTTGTTCAGAAGAGCTAGTTCGCTCTCTTGTTTTGGTGACAAGTGATGAATAACAATTTTTCATTTTCCCAAGAGACTGTGCAGCTATGCTGTCTACTGTCTCCATTCTTCAGGTGTGAAAAAGTCAGACTTTCTGACAAGATTTATGACATTGATGAGACTTTGACAGTAGTCTTTGCATTTCCATTGATACCAAAGCTAAACATATTTTTACTAGAAACATTTCTATGCACAGTTCAAATAATGGTAGCAAAGAAATTATTTTAAATCTAAACTTCAAATGTTCAAATGTTCAAATGTCAATGAACATGAGTATCAGCAGTTGAAATCGCTTCTCACTCTCCTGAGGAATGTCATATTTTATATCCAGAAGAAGTTGTTTGTAGGTCAGTGAACATTTGAGACAGAAGGGCCAAATATCCCCAAAATGCTCTATAACTTGATGTTAATATTTTCATGCACGGTTTTATTTATGATTGTAAGTACATTAATCATGTGAGTTGACAGGTGTGCTGAATCAAATATGTTTATTAAACAGGTGCAGAGAGAGGAAGGGGTTTCCTAAGGGACCTTGGGAGAATCCAGAATGCTCACATTCATTTTAAGGACCCTATTCAACCGAAACATAACATTCCTCTTGAGAGGTGAAAGCATGTGAATGAATGAACAGTTGATCTTGTTCTTATTTGACACTGGAGTAAGATAGTAGTTTAGAGTCGAGTATGTGATTCTAAACATATTCTTGCAACGCAGAAACAAATGTTTTTGACTTACCGTAAAACTTCAATTACTAACCCAGGTGTTTGTTTGCTAGAGTTGATGTCCGCGCCCCCACGGAAATCTAAATAATATAATAAAAAAATAGCCATAAAAATCTGTCAGTTTTATATAGAGATCCGTTGTTTTGCTTTGATGCATCTGCGGTGAAGGTGACAGAGGCAGAGCAATGTTTGTTAGACCATGAGACATCCAGAAAACATTTTCTGTAGAGTCTGAATCGGTTTGGCCTACAAAATATTATGACCCCTCTATGGAAAGATGAGACTCTCACGAACACGACGGTGTTCTCCGTTTTGATGAAGTCGGTACAGTCGATCTGCCCACAGGCTTCACAAGACTTGTCTGAAGATCACCCTATACCAGTTGAAAAAATTTATGGAAGTACACTATATGTACAAAAGTATGTGGACACTCCTTAAAATTATGCAATTTCCATAGACAAACACTGGAAGTGGAATTGGCCTTATTGAAGAGCTCAGTGACGTTCAACTTGGCACCATCATAGGATGCCACCTTTCCAACAAGTCAGTTCATCACATTGCTGCCCTGGTCAACTGCAGGTGCTGTTATTGTGAAGTGGAAACGCCTAGGAGCAACAACAGCTAAGCCACACAAGCTCACAGAACCGAACTGCTGAGTGCTGAAGCGCATAGCTTGTAAAAATCGTCTCTCCTCGCTTGCAACACTCACTACCAAGTTCCAAACTGACTCTGGAAGCAACATCAGCACAACAACTGTTTGTCTGGAGCTTCATGAAATGTGTTTCCATGGCCCAGCAGCCGCACACAAGCCTAAGATCACCATGTGCAATGGCAAGCGTCGGCTTGAGTGGTGTAAAGCTCGACATCTGGCAGTCCGATGGACGAATCTGGTTTAGGCGGATTCCAGGAGAATACTACCTGCCCAAATGCATAGTGCTACCTGTCAAATTTGGTGGAGGAGGAATAATGGTTTGGGGCTGTTATTCATGGTTCGGGCGAGGCCCTTTAGATCCAGTTAAGAGATATCTTAACGCTACAGCATACAATGACATTCTAGACGATTCTGTGCTTCTAACTTTGTGGCAGTTTGGGGAAGGCCCTTTCCTGTTTCAGCATGACAATGCCCCTGTGATCAAAGAAAGGTTTATTCAAAAACAGGTTGTTGAGATCGGGGTGGAAGAACTTGACTGGCCTGCACAGAGCCCTTACCTCAACCCCATCGAACACCTTTGGGATGAATTGGAACGCCGACTGCGAGCCAGGCCTAATCACCCAACATCAGTGCCCAACCTCACTAATGCTCTTGTGGCTGAATGGAAGCAAGTCCCCGCAGCAATGTTTCATCATCTAGTGGAAAGCCTTCCAAGAAGAGTGGAGGCTGTTATAGCAGCAAAAGGGGGGACCAACTCTATATTAAAGGTCATGATTTTGGAATGAGATGTTCGACGAGCAGGTGTCCACATGCTTTTGGTTATGGAGACTGTTTAGTGGCAAAAATATGGGGTTAAATACATGTACAAAATAAAATAAATGTTTCCTGATCTTTGTTATATCTCTCAGATATAGGACAGACACTTCAGAACCAACTTCTTTAAAAACAAATTGGGGGACTACCTGTTGTTCCATGTAGTGAATATGTTATTCCCTGTGTTCGTATGGGCTAATAGCAATAAGGCCCCAAAAAAGTAACAAAAATACATATAGCTTATTTTTTTATATAATTCATGTTAATTCATGGTAACCTCGTAAATAATTCATTTAGACCTTGTGTTTACTTGAAACAGCTGTTTATTTGCTGAAATTTGTGTATTAAAAGGGACGGGCGACTATTCGAGACTTGCCTTTTTAAGTTTTACGATATTCAAAAGGCAGCTCAACAGGTTCGATTGAATAAGTTGGTCTGTAGAGCGCCCCACTCCTGACGTCAGGCCCATAAATCACAATCCTCCAGGTCGGGATTTAAGAGTCGAGCCGATTCAGAAATCCATTTTGATTTCCACTGTGGCAGCAAGGGATAAATCAATAAGTGCACTCTCATACTTACAGTGGGGAAAAA
>QNTS01002110.1:71026-109192 GCA_003317085.1 Hucho hucho | reverse complement strand
CGCGAACTCGTTCATCTTATACCTATAAACTTGTCCAAGAACATTCAAACATAGTTTTAAATGTATCCTTAGGAACACTTTTACGTATATTTACTATTATAAATCAACCGGAATATAAACTGAGCTCTAAAGACGGTAAATAAGACACTGCGCGACTTCTCGGGCGCGCGCCCTGGGTACTGTTGTCATCAAGGGGGGACCCACTTGTTTGGTCGTTTTCTCTGGACTAAAACATCCAAAATGGAGGGAAACACCATCTCGAGGCTGCTGACATCATAAGGAAGCGATGTGTACTGCATTCATATGCCCTTATATGGTCATTTTCATGAGGGAGGGGTTCCCAAATGAGCAATGTGTCAAAATCACTTTTTCCAGGACAGAAATTCCTCGGGGTTTTGCCTGCCATATCCGTTCTGTTTCACTCACAGACAAATGGTTAACAGTTTTGGAAAATTCAGAGTGTTTCCTATCCAATGGTACTAAATATTTGCATATCCTATTTTCTGGGCCTGAATGGGAGGCATTTTACTTTGGGCACGCCAGGCTCTCCAAAACCGTCACCTCAGGAGCTGCTCCCTGAGAAGTTATAAAGCCCTTACATCAGCTGATGTCACAAAGTGCTGTACAGAAACCCAGCCTAAAACCCCAAACAGCAAGCAATGCAGGTGTAGAAGCACGGTGGCTAGGAAAAACTCCCTAGAAAGGCCAGAACCTAGGAAGAAACCTAGAGAGGAACCAGGCTATGAGGGGTGGCCAGTCCTCTTCTGGCTGTGCCGGGTGTAGATTATAACAGTACATGGCCAAGATGTTCAAATGTTCATAGATGACCAGCAGGGTCAAATAATAATAATCACAGTGGTTGTGGAGGGTGCAACAGGTCAGCACCTCAGGAGTAAATGTCAGTTGGCTTTTCATAGCCAATCATTCAGAATATCTCTAACGCTCCTGCTGTCTCTAGAGAATTGAAAACAGCAGGTCAGGGACAGGTAGCACGTCCGGTGAACAGGTCAGGGTTCCATAACGGCAGGCAGAACAGTTGAAACTGGAGCAGGAGCACGACCAGGGGGACTGGGGACAGCAAGGAGTCATCAGGCCAGGTAGTCCTGAGGCATGGTCCTAGGGCTCCTGGCCATCTGCTCAAGATTGTTGAGTAATATGTCCATTGCAAACCAAGCTGCTACCAGAGAGGAAGAGGCAAAACGAGAGGGATAACTCGGCTCAAAATATGTCTTCTTCGGCAGGTGGCATTTTTTTTTAAACGGAGAGAGTGTCGTATTTGGTCATAAAAAAATGTAATGGCTTATTTGCTTATTTGGGGCGGCAGGTAGCCTAGTGGTTAGAGCATTGGGCCAGTAACCGAAAGGTTGCTAGATTGAATCCCTGAGCTGACAAGGCAAAAATATGTTGTTCTGTCCCTGAACAAGGCAGTTAACCCACTGTTCCTAGGCCATCAATGTAAATAAGAATTTGTTCTTAACTGACTTGCCTAGTTAAATAAAGGTTAAATTAAAAAATAAATATGTGAGGTTTATTTGATCGAATAGAAGCTTCATAATCCGTAGGTTGTTACGAGTGTACTGATATAAGTAGGACAGGGGACATCCCAGAAACTTTGAGAAAAAACACTTTATATTGAAGTTGTGCCTGTTGTTCACACGCATACAGTGAGGGAAAAAAGTATTTGATCCCCTGCTGATTTTGTACGTTTGCCCACTTACAAAGAAATTATCAGTCTATAATTTGAATGGTAGGTTTATTTGAACAGTGAGAGACAGAATAACAACAAAAAAATCCTGAAAAACGCATGTGAAAAATGTTATAAATGGAATTGCATTTTAATGAGGGAAATAAGTATTTGACCCCTCTGCAAAACATGACTTAGTACTTGGTGGCAAAACCCTTGTTGGCAATCACAGAGGTCAGACGTTTCTTGCAGTTGGCCACCAGGTTAGCACACATCTCAGGAGGGATTTTGTCCCACTCCACTTTGCAGATCTTCTCCAAGTCATTAAGGTTTCGAGGCTGACGTTTGGCAACTCGAACCTTCAGCTCCCTCCACAGATTTTCTATGGGATTAAGGTCTGGAGATTGGCTAGGCCACTCCAGGACCTTAATGTGCTTCTTCTTGAGCCACTCCTTTGTTGCCTTGGCCGTGTGTTTTGGGTCATTGTCATGCTGGATTACCCATCCACGACCCATTTTCAATGCCCTGGCTGAGGGAAGGAGGTTCTCACCCAAGATTTGACGGTACATGGCCCCGTCCATCGTCCCTTTGATGCGGTGAAGTTGTCCTGTCCCCTAAGCAGAAAAACACTCCCAAAGCATAATGTTTCCACCTACATGTTTGACGGTGGGCATGGTGTTCTTGGGGTCATAGGCAGCATTCCTCCTCCTCCAAACACGGCGAGTTGAGTTGATGCCAAAGAGCTCCATTTTGGTCTCATCTGACCACAACACTTTCACCCAGATGTCCTCTGAATCATTCAGATGTTCATTGGCAAACTTCAGACGGGCATGTATATGTGCTTTCTTGAGCAGGGGGACCTTGCGGGCGCTGCAGAATTTCAGTCCTTCACGGTGTAGTGTGTTACCAATTGTTTTCTTGGTGACTATGGTCCCAGCTGCCTTGAGATCATTGACAAGATCCTCCCGTGTAGTTCTGAGCGGATTCCTCACCGNCTTGTCCCTGACATCCTTGGAGAGCTCTTTGGTCTTGGCCATGGTGGAGAGTTTGGAATCTGATTGATTGATTGCTTCTGTGGACAGGTGTCTTTTATACAGGTAACAAACTGAGATTAGGAGCACTCCCTTTAATAGTGTGCTCCTAATCTCAGCTCGTTACCTGTATAAAAGACACATGGGAGCCAGAAATCTTTCTGATTGAGAGGGGGTCAAATACTTATTTCCCTCGTTAAAATGCAATTCCATTCATAACATTTTTCACATGCGTTTCTCTGGATTTTTGTTGTTGTTATTCTGTCTCTCACTGTTCAAATAAACCTACCATTAAAATTATAGACTGATAATTTCTTTGTCAGTGGGCAAACGTACAAAATCAGCAGGGGATCAATACTTTTTTCCCTCACTGTATCTGCCCTCTCATCAGCTAGAATGGTCCCACCTGATCTTGTCTCCTGACTCCCTTACATTTTTTAAGACATTTATTTTCATTGTTAGAGCAGCCACTTGAGTATCTGGTCAATATAATGTATAACATGTTGTGCTACTGCTGCTGGAGCAGATCACCTGTGTTCCGCATGGTAGCTGGGGGTTGTCACATGTGTTGATGGGCAAGAGGGGGCATGGAATTCAAACTCAACGCTCCAGTAAACTGTGACTAACTCACTTTGAAAAGGGAGTCAAAACTCTGTTTTGAAAGATACTGACTTCATGACCAAAGTTCTACCACTTACAATATTTGTCAATTTTACAACTAGTATGACTAATATCAATATAGGCCAACCATAGAAGTAGTTTTTTTCCTTCAGCTGCATTTAAACATATTTTCAGACTACAAAATGAGCACAAGCATGTGAGTTTGTACTGCATAATCTTCAACTCAATAGCATAGTTGTTTACAAACACTTAGGTGGATGATTTGAACTAATGGTGTCATTGCATTTTAGGGTGAATTCATTTAAGCCTTTGCACTCTGGCTACCCCATTCTAATATAATGATTATAGGCATATACAAAGAAACCCATATGAAAAAATATTAAAGTTTACTATTGAATACTACAGTACTTACTATAGAATTCTGTAGTTAACTGTTGTGTACTGTATAATACTATGCTACACACTGTAGTATCCCTCAATCAAGGCTGGGTTCAAACAACCCAGCGCTAGGTAAATAGTGGACAGAACACAGTTGGGTCACAACCATTGTTTGTGTAATCAGGTTATTTCCAGGAGGTGTGGCCTATTGCGCCGTGGCTTTCAGATATCTCTTTTTGGCCACCCGTGGGAATAAATGTCATTCCTATTAATCATTTTAAGTATCTGCACTGCAAATGTACGTTTTCTTTCAATAGTCTGGCACATTGCATATTTAATGTCCGGGTTAGGATGGCCGGGATACCCTTGTCGACTCCTGTGGGGAGCCTGCACGCTTACTTCGGTCACCAGTTGTACGGCGTTTCAATGTGTGTTCTATCCAATATTTACCCAAATTGGGTTGTTTTTAACCGAGCATTTTTTATGTATTGTATACTGTGCAATACTATAGTAAATACTACGGTATTCTACACAAAAAAAACACTGAAGTAAATACTATAGTAATGTCTCCAAAAACACTACAGTCCGCAAAAATACTACACTTTTTTTTACTACCCCCTTTTTCTCCCCATTTTCGTGATTATGATCTTGTCAAATCGCTGTAACTCCACCACGGGCTCGGGAGAGGTGAAAGTTGAGTCATGCGTCCTCTGAAACATGACCCGCCAAACTTTGCTTCTTAACACCTGCTCGCTTAACAAATGTGTCGGAGGAAACACCCTTCAACTGAGGACCGAAGTCAGCTTGCAGGCACGCGGCCCACCGCAAGGAGTTGCTAGAGCGCGATGAGCCTAGTAAATCACCCCCACCCAAATCCTCCCCTAACCTGGATGAAGCTGGGTCAATTGTGCGCCACCATATGGGACTCCCGGTCACAACACATCCTTTGATAAAACCCCAGGCTGTAGTGACTCGGGAGGCCCCAACACAACACTTTTTAAACTATAGTTAAATACTACAATATTAATTTGAATATACCCTGCCCATTCCCCTCCCCCAAATTGTGCCACCCATAAGTGGGAAACCTACATGCTAACTATATACCATAGATTGTATTTCCTACAGGTTATAGAAAAGAGCAGACGTGCAGAACTTTCTGTTCAGACCCATCTACCGTTTAATATTTTCCAGTGGGTTTCCTCAAGGAGAAATCATCCACTTCTACGTAAAAGATAATGAAACAAAAACACTATAGTGAATACAAGTGATAGGGAAACAAAGCTTCCATGAAGCATTGAGGTTTTCCAGACAATATGTTAATTAAGCTTTGATCAATACAGTGTACACTAGTGGCACCTGCTGGACAAAATAATTTAGAGCAGCCAAATTATTATAGATGATGTCCCTCACCCCGTAGCGCATGCATAGCGTAGCCTTGTCATCTTTTACCATACCAATACCAAAACTATCAGGTGGTTGTTTGAGGAAACTAAGCTTTGGACATCATTGATCACATGCTTCTTATAAAGTGATACAGGCATCGGCACACTGCTTTGAAGTACACTGCTGAGCAATTTCAAGGTATGCCTCGGCGCTCCGGGATCAAAGGTAACATCACTAGTAAATGCAACAGTAATGTCTAGTGATGGGAAACCAAGACTTTCTGAACAAATTGTGCCGGAAAAATGGTTCATTACGTAGAGCTTTTAATACAGTGCATATTATTGACATCAGCTGGTCTGGAATAAACATCAACATGTTAGATTTTTTTATAGACTTGTTTTCCCATTGCATCCATCAGAACTTGTGAAGCAATGGATAGGTGTGAGCATTGGTAAATGTAATTTAGTTACAATGTGGGTTTCGCATCCCACATCCTACGTAACCTTTTTGCCTCCAGGCTCACCATTTTTTCAAAAACTGTACATCTGTGGTATTATTTACGATGATAAAGACAAAAGATTATCATAGGCTACACTAAGTAAAACTAATTATTTGAAGAATAATGGGAAGATAGTGTTGTTTCACAGAAAAGAGTTGTTCAACCATAGCCAGGATTTAGTATTGTGCCTATGCTGTTGTCTGACCCCAAATCCCCGTCTCTAACTGCTGAGATACCATTCAGGTGCTATGAACTTGAAAAAATCTAAGTAAATTGCTAAATAAGGTGTCCAGTAGAGGTCGGTGTTTGAAAGCAACTTTGCATTGAAGAAAGCACCGGCACCACGGCGAAACAAATTATAAAACGAAGCATAGGACATCATTGATCATGTGGTAATGTTACTTTGAAACTATTCCATATATTATTTTTTACAAAAAGAAATGCATTTCCAAAAGATGGTGGCTCCATTGCATGATTTAGGATGTGACTCCACCGCCAGATTTAGAATGTAAAATAAAAAACAGAAACAACCTATGCTTATTGAAGCTCAAGTTTTAAATACAATGGAGCCTATACTGGGATTCAATCCTGTGCCTCCACAGGATACTACTGCTCTACAGGCTGAGCCATCTGTCAGGTGAGAACTGGAGAATAATATCTAGACCCCTAAAACTCAACTCTGAACATCAAAGTCAGTTCCACTGTATTTTTTCATTATTCCCCTCTAATCAGGGACTGAATTAGACCAGGGACACCAGGTGTGTGCAATTAATTATCAGGTATAACAGTAAACCGCAGGCTCCAGACCTCATAGGGTAAGAGTATCCCTGATCTAGTGCGCTTACACACCGAATGGGTTTGGAGTGATTTTTACAAACTCTGGTGCGTTTACACCCTTAGTCTTGTTTGTTTGGACTGGTGTGAACACTCTATCCCCACTCGGGAGCACACTAAACAATGTACCGTGGTTCCCTCAAAAAGCGTGGTCCTATTTGACTCAGCAATACCTCCTTGCCCGTCCAACATTTCCTCATCTCCCAACCCTTCTAATGTGACTATCCCCGATGCTTCTCCCTCTTTTTCCCCTGCCCCGCAACAAAGTTTCTCCCTGCAGGCAGTCACTGTGTCCGAGGTGCTAAAGGAGCTTCTGAAACTTGACCCCCAAAAATTATCTGGGTCAGATGGTTTAGACCCTTTCTTCTTTAAGGTTGCTGCCCCTATCATCGCCAAGCCAATCTTCAACCTTTTTAACCTGTTTCTCCTTTCTGGGGCGGTTCCCATTGCTTGGAAGGCAGCCATGGTTCGTCCTTTATTTAAAGGGGGAGATCAAGCTGATCCTAATTGTTGTAGGCTTATTTCTATTTTGCACTGTGAAAAACTTGTCAATAATCAACTGACTGGCTTTCTTGATGTCTATAGTATTCTCTCTGGTATGCAATCTGGTTTCCGCTCAGGTAATGGATATGTCACTGCAACCTTAAAGGTCCTCAATGATGTTACCATTGCCCTTGATTCAAAGCAATGTTGTGCTGTTATTTTTATGGACTTGGCCAAAGCTTTTGATAGGGTAGACAATTCCATTATTGTGGGCCGGCTAAGGAGTATTTGTGTCTCTAAGGGGACTTTGGCCTGGTTTCCTAACTACCACTCTCAAAGAGTGCTGTGTATAAAGTCAGAAAATCTACTGTCTCAGCCACTGCCTGTCACCAAGGGAGTACACCAAGGCTCTAACCTAGGCCCCACTCTCTTCTCAATTTACATCAACAACATAGCTCAGGCAGTAGGAAGCTCTCTCATCCATTTATATGCAGATGATACGGTCTTATACTCAGCTGGCCCCTCCCCAGATTTAGTGTTAAATGCTCTACAACAAAGCTTTCTTAGTGTCCAACAAGCTTTCTCTATCCTTAACCTTGTACTGAACACCTCCAAAACAAAGGTCATGTGGTTTGGTAAGAAGAATAACCTTCTCCTCACAGGTGTGATTACTACCTCTGAGGGTTTAGAGCTTGAGGTATTCACCTCATACAAGTACTTGGGAGTATGGCTAGATGGTACACTGTCCTTCTCTCAGCACACATCAAAACTGCAGGCTAAAGTTAAATATAGACTTGGTTTCCTCCATCGTAATCACTCCTCTTTCACTCCAGCTGCCAAACTAACCCGGAATCAGATGACCATCCTACCCATGCTAGATTATGGAGACATATTTTATAGATCGGGAGGTAAGGGTGCTCTCGAGCGGCTAGATGTTCTTAACCATTCGGCCATCAGATTTGCCATCAATGATCCTTATCCACTGACTGAGTGATCAAACAAAGCTTTGTACCTGATTTATCATGTGGTAACTGCTTGTCAGCTTTGCTTTGGGTTTGAATTAAACATTTTCAATTCACTTTTACATATAAACAAAACACTATGGATGCATCATTTGATAATTATCCATAACAACTACTACAGCTGTTTCATTTACAATATCAATATAGGCTCTCTCAAAATTATGTACTAGTGTGTTATGATTTCAGGATAGATTCCCTTGCTGTGTGGCCGCCCTGAGTGATCTTTCCACCTGCAAAAATGTGAAATATATAGATTAAATCAAAAAGCTTCCAGCAGAGGTCGGCGTTCTCAGATCCGACTTCCGACTCCTGTCAGATAGTGTTAGTGCGACTTCGAACGTCATCATCACCTGGTTTTGTTACTTTGATACAAGCATTGCTACGTTGTTTCGAATCAGTAGTGCTTTGAAGGAAGTTTGAAGGATGTTGTTAATAACTTCTTACGGAGTGGTGGGGCGCTAGCGACACTACCCGGTGAAATGCAAGGCGCCAAATTCAAAATCCAAAAGTTGAATTATTAAACATTCATCAATATACAAGTGTTTCATAGTCATCAAAAGCTCTGCTTCTTGGCAATATCACAGCGTTGTCAGATTTCAAAAAGGCTTTACGGCGAAAGCACCACATTTGATTGTTTGAGGGTAGCACCTAACATATTTTTCCCATTACCATAAATTCATAAGCCTTCACGGTTCACACATAACACATTTCACAGCGAAAACAAATCAATTACCTTTTGAAGAACTTCTGCTGAGGGCTTCCCAAGTGTCCAACGAAGACAATCCATGGTTCTTTTGTTAGAAAAAGTCATGTATTATATCCATAAATCGCCGTTTGGTTGGCGCGTTATAATGAGAAAATACAGCCTCCAATCGTCCATTGAAACGTGAAGAGAACTCGTTCAACTTATACCTATAAACTTGTCCAAGAACAATCAAACATAATTGTAAATGTATCCTTAGGAACACTTTTATGTATAAATAGTATAATATTTCAACCGGAATATAAACTGGGCGATAAGAAAGGAAAAAAACAAAGAGCGTGCCAGCCAGGAACGCGCATTTACTTCTATTGACATCTGTGTGGCCACTTCCTTATTCGTCTTCTTCTACAATCTAAAAGCATCTAAAAAGAATCAGAACACTTTCTCGAGACTGTTGACATCCAGAGGAAGCAATAGGTACTGCATTCATATGCCCTTATATGGGCATTTTCATAAGGGAGGGGTTCCAAATGAGGCAATGTGTCAAAACCACTTTTTCCAGGACAGAAATTCCTCTGGTTTTTGCCTGCCATATCCGATCTTTTATACTCACAGACAAAATGTTAACACTTTTAGAAAATTCAGAGTGTTTCCTATCCAATGGTACTAAATATGTGCATATCCTATTTTCTGGGCCTGAATGGGAGGCATTTTACTTTGGGCACGCCAGGCTCTCCAAAACGGTCACCTCGTGCGCTGCTCCCAAAGAAGTTAGCTAGCGTTAGCACAATGACTGGAAGTCTATGGGAACAGCTAATAGTCATGGGCTTGAAAACTACAGTGCCTGACGAAATTTTGGACCCACCTACTCATTCAAGGGTTTTTATTTTGCTTCACAGAATTCAAGTAACAGACACATCTCAACATCAACTGTTCAGAGGATTCTGTGTGAATCAGGCCTTTATTGTCAAATTGCTGCAAATAAACTGCTACTAAAGGACCTTCTGCATCCCATGTGTTTTGCGCTTTTCAATTGGATAATGACCCAAAACACACCTCAGAGTAAAGGAAAAGCAGCCAACAAGTGCTCAGCATATGTGGGAACTTCTTCAAGACTGTTGGAAAAGCATTCCTCATGAAGCTGGTTGAGAGAATGCCGAGAGTGTGCGAAGCTGTCATCAAGGCAAAGGGTGGCTACTTTGAAGAATCTCATATCAAATATTTTTTGGTTGTGTGTTATTTCATAGTTTTGATGTCTTCACTATTATTCTACAATGTATAAAATAGTAAAAATAAAGAAAAACTGGAATAAGTAGGTGTGTCCAAACTTTTGACTGGTACTGTATCTCTAACTTCCTTCATAATAGACGTAAGTACATTAAAATGGTATCCACAAGTTCATCTGACTCTGGGGAAGTACATAAAGGGCATTGACAAAACCCCAAACTATCTCTGTAGGTGCTGTTTTGCAGAAATATATCACCGGGACAGGAGAGGAAGAAGTCAGGGAAACTCACGGATACTCCCCCACAGACGAAATAATAAAATTTAGGCATGGGGGTTGTACCAATTTCAAGTGTTATTTGCTTGCTATGGGTGTATTTCTACTTGAATAAAAAAAAAATGCATTAGGCAGCCGTTTATTAGCTGTGTCTTACCAGAGGCTTTTACCTTACAACCCACTATAAGAAGGCAGTTAGAATATTACTAAAACAATCATAGGCATGGTTGCTCATCAATGCATGCCATGCTCACTTCTTTCCTCGCTTGCAGCATAAGATGTCTGTCAGTATTTCCCCAAGTCTTATCTTTACTCAGACACAAACAGTGTGTGTGTGTGTGTGTGTGTGTGTGTGTGTGTGTGAGTGATGTGGCAATGCGGTTGAGCTGCCTGTCACTCACTATTACCCTCTCAGGTCAGATCTGTGCGTGTTCCTCACATACAGTATTTTCAGTGTCTGTATGCATCCCGACATCAGCAGCTGTCCACTTAGATTTCCATGCATAGAACTTCAAGAGGACCTGACACCTCTCCTCCCTGAGCCTGGAACCCCTCTACCTATGGACTCTTCTCTTACAGACATTACACAAACACAATTAATTTTTTTTCTTTGTTTTTGTTAATTTTCTCCATTCTGAATGACAAACAATTGTTACAAATCTAGTTCATTTCAAGGCTAACACAATTCAATGAAACAAGGAGAAAATTTTTCAGCCGAGGCACCATGTCTCTAAATAGATGGAGACATTTGCTCAATATTTCAAATTAGACTGGATTCAAAAGGTTTTTACCGTTAGAGCACTCAGTGTATTGAACATTAAGAGATGTCACGTCCCCAGGCCAGTCCAGGTTGCTGCTGTATTTGGCACCTGGGAGACCTGTCTGTCTCTCTGTGGGACTTGGCTGGAGGCCTGCAGCTGCTCTCAGAGCCAGGTGTTGTTTAATTTATCTCAGAGCATAAGTGACCTTTACATCAGAGCTCTGACTACCGAGAGCCCAGCCTAGTAGGAGCTGTCTGTCTGGTCCCTCTCTTCTCTCACATTCCCCCAAGTGATAGGTAAGACGGAGACACATCAACAGAATCAATTTCAAAAGTGTCAGGGAAAACCTTCCACAGTCACAACACTTCTATTTTCTATAGCGTTGCGGTGCCTGGTTTTAGGAGCTTTAGCAGAGTTCTTTAATGAGTCTCCCCAGGCAGTGACATCTATGCTTTCATATAACCATATTTATTCTGCTCTATCAGGTGATATTAGCATCATATTGTCTGAAACTGTTTTTTACTTACTCCAGTATTACCTTGTAATTACTCTGGGGCCATACGGAAAAGAAGGAACTGTCAGTATATGAAAATAAAAGACTTGAACAAATCAAGGCTGCATTCGTTGCATAATGATGGGTGTTGGACAAAAACAATCATGTCTGCCTGCAGTCACTCCAGTTCTAATCCCTCTAATTTTGCATAATAACAAATGAATTACAAAGGGAGTTTGAGGAAGGCAGAGAGTTGCTATGGCAACATCAAGTGTCCTTCTGTGGCTCCAGTAGCCTGGAGGACAGCTGACGTTAACCCAGAAGTGTTTATACAGAAAACAGTTCTGAGAAGAACTACCCAAGGCTTTCGTCTAGTACTTTACTTTTCTTAGCACCACAACACATTTGTCCAGATGAAGAAACAGACAAAATTCACTCAGAAGCACACAGTTTTTTAGTGCACTGTACGTTCTGCAGCTTTCAGTGCAATATTATCTAATCAACAGTGGACTGCTAGTCATATCTGTTTCTCAAGTGAAAAGTCTAGTTCTTGGAAAGATGACATTAGCGATGATAGTCACGCCTACATTAGGTTTTGATTGGCCAATGCATGTTAAAATGAGTTTCCATATTTCTAAACAAAATTTTGCACCTCAGCTGAGAACTGTATTCTCTTAATGGTCACCAGATTGCGCTGCGGTTCGTTAGCTAGTTTTATTGCAAAAAAAAGGGTTGAAATATTAGCAAGATCTCAGGAGACATTTAAGAAATTGCTTTCCTTATTTTTATTTATGGAAAAGATAGCAGAGAAAATATTTGTTTTAATGACATCAACAACATCTTTCTCAGATATTCAAACGGAGGGTCTTTTGATATTTAATCTTTCTTTGTGATTTGAATGTCACTGTTGACAACTTAATGCTAAAAACTCAAATGCATTTTGGAGAACAGCAAAAACAAGCAACATTTACTCCAGCCATTATTACCTTGTCGCTTCATTCACCTCAGTTAATAGGGGACTTAACGTTCTACAAACACATGTCATGCAAGAATTAGCTGCTATGCACTAACTCAGCACCGGGATTAAAACTCTAGTGTAGTTTCATGTCAAGTCAAATAGCAGTTACCTAGCCAAAGCCATCTACACCTCTGTACTATTTTGAGAAAAAGTAATGCTGTTCCCTGCAGCTGCATCGATGCGCTCTCCATAAAGCAAGCCAGGGTGTATTCATAATGGGGTGTATTCACAATGGAAACCATTTACCGTTTAAGAACCAGAGTTTCTATTAGACAAATTCAGGTAGGTCCCTCCCCATTCCATTTGCTTCTATTTAAGAAACGTTTTGCAACAGAATCGTCAGAATGAATACACTCCAACCTTCCCTCCGCTCCCAGGCATACGTCAGCATGGTCTTAAAGTCAGCCCGCTAATACCACTAAACTGCATTTTCCTTTTAATCGTGACTGCAATACCCAATTGATGCCCCTGACATTGACGCTCAATATATATTGCTATATTCTCAGCAATATTCACAATTTTATTAAAGCCAGAATGCTTTAATATAATATGTTTCTGTTAGCTTACGTTGTAGCTAGTTAGCAGCTAACTAACTGCTGCTAGCTAGCAGGCTCTAGAGTTAAAAGTCCCGTCCCAGCAACCAACAACTACCTAGTATCGTCATAGCCATAGCTACCTCTCCAACATGTGATGGTCACAGAGGAGGAATGCCTCTGTTGTCAAGAGGGGGCAGGGACAGCTAGCAGAGATTTAGGAGGCTGCATGCCTCTTTGCCCACCCCAGCGTTGGCCCCCACACGGACAGAGGGATACTTACTACCTTCCACATCCCAAAGAGGAACTCTTTGAACCAGATATGACTAGGACTGGGTTATGGCTCCACTGTTGATCGAGGACTTATGATCTCCTTCCTGGATACAAAGTGATTTGCATAACATTGTTATGTGACATTATATTCAACTGATTTCCTTCATGCATACAACTTCCTCTGCACATCTCAGTGAACGTCGCTACTCGCTAGCACTGACATATAACAATGTTATTGACATATCCAACTGAGGAAATAAGTTGAGTAGGTTCATGTTCTTTTTATCTCCTCTTGTTACAGATGTCCTGCTTAAACCTGATATACACATATGGTGTCTCAGTGACACTACTCATGTTGCCCTGTGAAGGAGGGTGGCTAGCACTTGAACATGCTGATGTTATTGTCATATCTATAGGAAACTAGTTGAGTTTTTTCCTGTTCTCTTTTATTGTTACAGATCTTCTGGTCCAGCCTCATATCTTCCTGAATGACTCAATGTGAGGAGTCTCCAGGGGCCACAAGTGTTCAGGGGCCACAGATTCACCATCACCTGTTCCACTCAGCCAAAGTACAGAAGAGGCTCCTTCCTCCTCACGTTCACCGGCTCCAACAGAACCCAGACCCAGACAGCTGCCAATCACTATTCTGCCTTCCTCTTCCCTGCTGCAGATGACTCCCACCAAATGAACTACAGCTGTGTTTATGATAATTATGTTTTCTCTCATAACTTTGAGTTCCTCTCACTTACAGGTAACTGAGCATAATTCAGACATAATTTTTTCATTGACAGATTTCCCACAGATCTAACTGATGATGATCAGTCCCTTCATCAAACGTGTTTCTATTTGCAGCCTCTCCTCTACTAACCTTCATCATCAGACATATTGTAGTGCTGGTGATCCCACTGATAGCCATCACCGTACTTCAAAGTAACTACATTTACTCAGACGTGACAAGTCATTTGAACTAGAGGGAGAGGGTGCCTCCTAGACCACCAGGAGGCAGAAGAGAGTGAACAGGGTGAGCAGCATGGATCTTTATGACAATGCCAATGCCATGGAGATGGTCTCTCTGAGCTCCAGAGCTGAAGCCGGTCCGGGAGAGGAGAGAGCAGCCCAGGAGACAGAGTAGGACAAGAATGACGCTGACCCTACATGCTGATCTTATGTCAGTTTTGTGTTTTAAAATGTATGGTCAGCAGAGCACTGGTGCATCAAATGTGGCGGCAGGTAGCCTAGTGGTTAGAGCGTTGGGCCAGTATCCGAAAGGTTGCTAGATCAAATCACAGAGCTGGTAAAGGTAAAAAGCTGTCGTTCTACCCCTGAAAAAGGCAGTTAACCCACTGTTCCTAGGCTGTCATTGTTCATAACTGACTTGCCTAGTTAAAATATATATATATTTTTAATATAACTTTTAATTACACAAGTTCAGAATTTGTTTATTTTTCTATAACCCTGGAAGAAATCTAAAAGGAGTGACTGCAACCACCATTATTCCTTTTTGTATTGTTTGTTTTTTCCAGAAGGGTAACATGGGGTTTTGGTAGCATGAAGTTTATTAAGATACTAGCTACATTTTTGTCTGGTATGTGTTGTATACATTGCATTCCAGCATTTAAAAAAAGGGGTCATGTTTTCACAAGTAAATTTGGTTTATTGTTGGAGTTTATTTTCTTGTTGTTTTATCTCTGATGATGCTGTTGATTTTAAAACGTTATCATAGTGATTATGAGGATTGTAGATTATTGTTATGATGTTGTTAGTAGTATATAATGTTGTTTAGGGAGAAAGTATAGTACATAGTGCACGTCTGATATACAATAGATTGTGTGTGTGTGTGTGTGTGTGTGTGTGTGTGTGTGTGTGTGTGTGTATGCTGTGTACATATGAAATAATAATGTAATAGTTAAGTAATTCAATCAATATTTTATTTAACTTTCTGTTAACCCAAATTCCAACATTTTACACAAAAACACCTCTTGGGTGTTTTGACAACATGGATACTTATTGTAAAAGTCGAGGAAACCTGCGTAAGAGGTAAGGCAGCATTTTTATTGATTATCATTTGGGAGTTTTAGTGAGTGTGTGAGTGTGTGTGAGTCAAGGCAAGGTCTGACCAATACAGGTGAAAGAACCAGAATACACAGATACCAAAAAGTTTTTTTTTCATTTTGTTTGTTTTTTTATAAAAAAATCCATTAGAAATCACATTGGAACCCACATAAGAAAGGGGGTAAGGGAGAAAAGAAAGAAAAGCAAACCGAAAACATTGCCACTCATACTCCTAGAACCTTTAGACCTCTTGTCACTGTGGGCAACAGTCTTCATCTGACCTTTTAAGGAGCTCTTCTGATTGGCCGAGACAGAGTTCAAGCAAAGAGAAATATTGGAATGAGTCACAAGATGGCGGGTACGACCGAATAGTTGTCGGACTTGGAGATGGAGGCGACTGTTACTATCTGGCTGGCCAGCCAACTGGTCCCATCTGGCCGGCCAACTGGTACTATCTGGCTGTCTGGCCGACTGGTACTATTCTGGCTGGCCGGCCTACAGGTCTCATCTGGCCGGCCGACTGGTCCTATCTGACCGGCTGACTGGTACTATCTGGCTGTCTGGCCGACTGGTACTATTCTGGCTGGCCGGTCAACTGGCCCAACTGGCCAGTTGGCCGACTGATTGCATCTGGCCGGCCGACTGGTCCTTTCAGACTGGTTCACTTGTCCGGCCGACTGGTCTTATCTGGCAAGCCGACTGATAATATCTGTCCGGCCGGCAGACGGGTCCCATCTGGCCGGCCGACTGGTCCCTTCTATTTGGTCTGCCGACCGCTCCCATCCGGCCGGCCAACTGGTACTATCTGGACGGCCGGTCGACTGGTGCTATCTCGCCATCCGACTGGTCGTCTCTTGTCCTATCCGGCCGGCCAAATGTTAATATTTGGCAGGTCAACTGGTACTATCTGGTCAGCTGGCCGACTGGACCAATCTGACCGGCCTACTTATCCCATCTAGCTGGCATGCTAGTCCTTTCAGGCCGGTCAACTGGTCCGGCCCACTTGTCCCATCCGACTGTTCAAATCTGGCTGGCTGATTGGTCCAATCTGGCCGGTCGACAGTTCAATTCTAGTGGACTGATGCTTTGAGCCTGGAGATGAGAGGAGAAAGAGTGGAAGAGTGGAAAAGGTTACTGGTTATGACTACACCACTGGTGAGAAGTCAACGTTGTTTCCACGTAATTTCAACCCCAAAAATCTATGTGATGACATTAAATCAACATGGAAAAAAGGTTGGACTTTTTAAAAGTCATCAACGTAAGGGCATTTAATATTTTTTCACCCAAATCCAATGACATGGTAAATTTTTTTTGTTGATTTCATATTAGTTGCCAACTCAACCAAATGTAAATCAAAACTAGACGTCTGTCTGTGCCCAGTGAGATGTTAGGGCTGACAGACTATCTCTTTTGACATCTCTGCACTAAGCAGAATGGATAGGAAGAGGAAGTAGTGAAGGGACCACTTTTGTCAACAACGTTTGACAGGCGTGAGATTGTGTGTGCGCCCCACNCATCAATATACAAGTGTTTCATAGTCATCAAAAGCTCTGCTTCTTGGCAATATCACAGCGTTGTCAGATTTCAAAAAGGCTTTACGGCGAAAGCACCACATTTGATTGTTTGAGGATAGCACCCCACATATTTTTCCATTAGCATGAATTCATAAGCCATCACGGTTCACACATAACACATTTCACAGCGAAAACAAATCAATTACCTTTTGAAGAACTTCTGCTGAGGGCTTCCCAAGTGTCCAACGAAGACAATCCATGGTTCTTTTGTTAGAAAAAGTCATGTATTATATCCATAAATCGCCGTTTGGTTGGCGCGTTATAATGAGAAAATACAGCCTCCAATCGTCCATTGAAACGTGAAGAGAACTCGTTCAACTTATACCTATAAACTTGTCCAAGAACAATCAAACATAATTTTAAATGTATCCTTAGGAACACTTTTATGTATAAATAGTATAATATTTCAACAGGAATATAAACTGGGCGATAAGAAAGGAAAAAACCACAGAGCGTGCCAGCCGTGAACGCGCGTTTTACTCTATTGACATCTGCGTGCACACTTCCTTATTCATCTTCTTCTCTGCTCTAAAAGCATCTAAAAAGAATCAGAACACTTTCTCGAGACTGTTGACATCCAGAGGAAGTGATAGGTACTGCATTCATATGCCCTTATATGGGCATTTTCATAAGGGAGGGGTTCTGAATGAGGCAATGTGTCAAAATCACTTTTTCCAGGACAGAAATTCCTCTGGTTTTCGCCTGCCATATCCGTTCTGTTATACTCACAGACAGAATGTTAACACTTTCAGAAAATTCAGAGTGTTTCCTATCCAATGGTACTAAATATGTGCATATCCTATTTTCTGGGCCTGAATGGGAGGCATTTTACTTTGGGCACGCCAGGCTCTCCAAAACGGTCACCTCGTGCGCTGCTGCCAAAGAAGTTAAGTATCAGTTGGCCAGCCAGCAGTTAGAACCAGTCAGCTGGTTGGACACATACACATAGACACCCCCATACCTTGGCCATTCAACACAAACACACACACACACATACACCTTCCTCACAGGTAGGTCAATACACACAGACAACAGACCTAGAACTGTTGCTCACTGGCACTTATTCTCAGGTGTGATGCTATATCTTACCTCCTGTGTCTTTAATGATGGTGCGTCTGGACTCAGAAATGAAAACTGTGAAGCTGGCCACCGCACCAGCCCAATCATTCAGCAACAGAACCATCACGGTATGCTTGTGTGCATTTTTTGTCTTTGTGTGACTTGGTTTTGTGAATCTGTAAAAAGCTCATGTTAGTTTCTCAGTTTTGCTGAGTGGGTTTGGTTGTTAATGTACATCACTATACAATTACATGCCGCTTCACATCATATTTAATACAGCAGTTTGTATAATAAATCCAGTTATTTATTATTTTTACGTTATTTAAATTGAAATTCTACTTTGATTTTATTTACTTTTGCTACGCGGAGCTACACATGGGAACCCAAGAGCAGACTCAGATGATGAAGCAGTGTAAAATTAACCAAAATATTTATTGTAAACAGAGAGATATGGAGTGCAGAACCAGGGTGGCTCGGATGAGTTGCAGCAAAACCAGAAGTGGTGAGTGAGGTTGGAGTTGGCTGAGTTGAACTGAGTAAACAGGTCCTGAGGGGAATCCAAGATAGTGTCATGATTTCCTCTTGGGACAGACCAATGCGCAGCGAGGTATACAGAATACATCTTTAATTAACGAACGTAACTTGACTGAACAAAACAATGAACAAAGATTGTGACATGGAACCGAACTAGAGAATCTAACTAAGCTATGAACAAACTCTATGGCCTAAACTTAACACTATGGCATGAACCTAAACAAAAACTAAATCCTGGACTAAACACTGTAGCATGAACTAAACACTGTGGCATGAACAATAACTACAATCAATAACCCACAAACCTTAGTGCAAAACCCCAAACATATATATGGTTCCCAATTAGAGGTAACGAGACTCAGCTGCCTCTAATTGGGACTCAGCTGCCTCTAATACGTGAATTACTCATCTCCGTTGTCCTGCGCCTGACTCTGCCTACCTGCTACACAGAGACTTCTGAAACTACCGCCCTGTAGCACTCACATCTGTAGCGATGAAAGGCTGGTCATGGCTCACATCAACAACATCATCCCAGAAACCTTTTACTCAATCCAATTCACATACCGCTGCAACAGATCCATAGATGATGCAATCTCTATTGCACTCCACACTGCCCTTTCCCACGTGGACAAAAATAACACCTACGTGAGAATTCTGTTAATTGACTACAGCTCAGCTTTCCATAGTGCCCTCCAAGCACATCACTAAGCTATGGACCTGGGACTGAACACCTCCCTCTGCAACTGGATCCTGGACTTAATGACGGACCACCACCAGGTGGTGAAGAGAGGCAACAACACATTCGCCACACTGACCCTCAACACAGGGGCTCCTCAGGGGAGCGTGCTCAGTCCCCTCCTGTACTCCCTGTTCACCCATGACTGCGTGACCGCACATGACTCCAACACCATCATTAAGTTTGCCGACGACACAACAATAGGCCTGATCACCAACACCGATGAGAAAGCTTATAGGGAGGAGGTCAGAGGCCTGGCAGTCTGGTGTCAGGACATCAACCTCTCCCTCAATGTGGGCAAGAGAAATTAGCTTATCGTGGACTACAGGAAACGGAGGGCTGAACATGCCCCCATTCACATCGACGGGGCTGTAGTGGAGTAGGTTGAGAGCTTCAAGGTCCTTGGTGTCCACATCAGTAAGGACCTATCGTTGTCCAAACACACCAACACATTCGCAAAGAGGCTGAAAATATTTGGCATGGGCCCTCAGATCCTCAAAAAGTTCTACAGCTGCACCCTTGAGAGCATCTTGACTGGCTGCATCACCGCTTGGTATAGCAACTGCTTGGCATCCAACCGCAAGTCACTACAGAGGGTAATGCGTACAACCAAGTAAATCACTGGGGCCACACTCCCTGCCATCCAGGACCTCTATACCAGGCGGTGTCAGAAGATTGTCAAAGACTCCAGTCAGCCAAGTCAGACTGTTCTCGCTACTACTGAATGGCAAGTGGTACCGGAGCGCCAAGTCTGGGACTAAAAGGCACCTGATCAGCTTCCACCCCCTAGCCATAAGGCTACTGAACAGTTAATCAAATGGCTACACAGACAACTTACATTGACCCCCTTTATTATTTATTTATTTGTCTTAATTGTTTTGCACTGACTCCCTTGCACTGGCTCTACCCCCCCACACACATACTACACTGACACTCCAACACACACACACATGCATATTCAAGCAACACACAGACACACTCACACATAGAAACAATTTCACACTTCACACGCTGCTGCTACTCTGTTTATTATATATCCTGATTGCCTAGTCACTTTTACTCCTACCCACATGTACATACTGTATTACCTCAATTACCTCAACTACCTCATACCCCTGCACATTGACTGGTACTGGTTCTCCTTGTCTATAGCCTTGTTATTGTTTTTATTGTGTTACTATTTCCTTTTTTATTCAGCAAATATTTGTTTACTTTTTAGCTCTGCATTGTTGGGAATGGGCTCCTAAGTAAGCATTTCACAAAGTCTGAACCTGTTGTATTTGGAGCATTTGACCAATAACATTTAATTTCATTTGAAAAAATGAAGTTGTACTCAATGATGTGTTGTGTTGGATTTGCAACACACACAACTCTTTGTATTCAGGACATTAAGTACATTTCTTTGCCACAGTTTTTACTGTTTTACTTTAGTGCCTTATTGCAAACAGGATTCATGTTTTGGAATATTTGTATTCTGTACAGGCTTCCTTCTTTTCACTCTGTCATTTAGGTTACTATTGTGGAGTAATACAATGTTGGTAATCAATCCTCAGTTTTCTCCTATCACAGCCATTAAACTCTGTAACTGTTTTAACATCACCACTGGCCTCATTGTGAAATCCCTGTGCGGTTTCCTCCCTCTCCGGCAACTGAGTTAGGAAGGATGCCTGTATCTTTGTAGTGACTGTGTGTATTGATACACCCTGCAAGTGTAATTAATAACTTCACCCTGCTCAAAGGGATATTCAATGTCTGCTTTTTCTTAACCCATCTACTAATACATGTACGTGCCCTTCTTTGTGAGGCATTGGAAAACCTCCCAGGTCCTTGCGTTTGAATCTGTGTTTAAAATTCATTGCTTGACTGAGGGACCTTACAGATAATTGGATGTGTGGGGTACATAGATGTGGTAGTCATTAAAAAATCATGTTAAACACTTAACGCACACAAAGTGAGTCCATACAACTTATTATGTGACTAGTTAAGCACATTTTTACTCCTGAACATATTTAGGTTTGCCATAACAAATGGGGTTGAATACTTATTGACTCAAGACATTTCAGCCTTTAATTTTGTATTAATTTATAAGAATATCAAAAAACATAATTTTACTTTGACATTATGGGGTATTGTGTGTAGGCCAGTGGCACAAAATCTCAATTTAATCCATTTTAAATTCAGGCTCTAACACATTTTATTTTTTGGAAAATGTCAAGGGGTTTGAATACTCAATGGCAATGATGGTATCGAGAGAGACAGTTACCCAGATGGGTAACCTGAATGTCGTTCTATCTATAGTGCTGAACAGATGTTTGTTTTGTTCTTTGTAGACAATTCCGCTTTGCTTCCTAAAGGGTGTGCCTGGAGTGGGCCCTGTGAGGACAGTGGCCGGGGCAAGACAACTAAGTGATGCTTCCATCATGTGTTGTCAGCTCCACCAGTGGCAAATTCCCCTCTCCTGATGTGCACTACGTGGGGTTCCTGGAGGTTGAGGAGTCGCAAGATATAGTAATTTAAATGTTTAACTAAACAAAAGTATAAAAACAGGCTTACTGCACATCCTTATCATTATTATATCCTTAACTTTAGTCAGGGGTTTGCCACATCACTTGCAGTTGAACAGGTTTATAGGAGGATTAATACAGTGCATTCGGAAAGTATTCAGATCCCTTGACTTTTTCAAAATTGTATTATATTACAGCCTTGTTCTAAAATTGATTAAATAGTTTTTTTCCGTCATCAAACTACACACAATACCCCATAATGACAAATCAAAAACAAGTTTTTAGAAATATTGTATTTGCATATGTATTCAGACGCTTTACTCAGTACTTTGTTGAAGCACCTTTGCCATTGATTACAGCCTTGAGTCTTCTTGGGTATGAAGCTACAAGCTTGGCACACTTGTATCTCCTATTCTTCTTTGCAGATCCTCTCAAGCTCTGTCAGGTTGGATGGGGAGTGTCGCTGCACAGCTATTTTCGGGTCTCCCCAGAGATGTTCGATCGGGTTGAAGTCCGGGCTCTGGCTGGGACACTCAAGGACGTTCAGAGAATTGTTCCCGAAGCCAGGGTCAATGTCCTGTTGGAAGGTGAACCTTCGAGGTCCTGAGCACTCTGGAGCAGGTTTTCATCAAGGATCTCTCTGTACTTTGCTCTGTTCATCTTTCCCTCGATCCTGACTAGTCTCCCAGTCACTTCCACTGAAAAACATCCCCACAACATGATGCTGCCACCACCATGCTTCACCGTAGGGATGGTGACAGGTTTCCTCCAGACGTGACGCTTGGCATTCAGGCAAAGAGTTCAATCTTGGTTTCATCAGACAAGAGAATCTTGTTTTTCATGGTCTAAGTCCTTTAGGTGCCTTTTGGCAAACTCCAAGCAGGCTGTTATGTGCCTTTTACGGAGGAGTGGCTTTCCGTCTGGCCACACTACCATAAAGGCCTTATTAGTGGAGTGCTGCAGAGATTGTTTTCCTTCTGGAAGGGTCTCCCATTTCCACAGAGGAACCCTGTCAATGTCACCATTGGGTTTTTGGTCATCAGGATGCACCTGAGCTACATTGTGAATCTCATAGAAAATGGTCTGAATACTTATGTAAATAAGGTATTTTTTAAATAATTAAAAAAAAAAAATTGCTCAAATCAAATCACAATATGGGGTATTGTTTGTAGATTGATGAAAAAACAACAATTTAATAAATATTTGAATAAGGCTGTAACATTGCAAAATGTGGAAAAGTCAAGGGGTCTGAATACTTTCCAAATGCACTGTATACATAAGCATTATATTGTTACATTATAGGAGCAACTGAAGGCCTGAAACATTCTTCCTCACCTCAAGTTCAACTGTCGGAGTCAGTTGGAGCGTCGGTGCACACTGCCTTTATATCAAAGGATTGCTGTAGTTAAAGCTTAATAATAGCCACACCAAACCTTCACAACAGTTTCTAAACTGTATTGGGGTTATATCAGAAGTAAGTCAAGCCATTGATTATAGGGAAAATACGAACAGGCTATTATATTGTGGCAAACACTTAATTTGGCCAAAGAAAATGTCTCAACAGAATTAAACAAAACACTTGCGAACTGATTTAAACCTATATTGCAGCAATTACCAACAAAGGCAAGTGCCTACCATACCCAACAAATGACAGAAATAAATTTGCCCCCTGTACTTGCTTCCTGACTCCCAGCATCTTAAACTACTAAAATACAGAGCGCACAATTAAAAAGAGAGACAGAATTTCATTTAGCCAATGAAAATGTCTCAAAATAATTAAACAAAACAGGTTTTGCATATTTAAAGAACTGGTTTTGATTAATAAAGAGGTTTACAATAATAAAAAGGATATACAATAATAATAACAATGATAAAACAAGTGATTATAAATAAATGTAAGTTCCAAAATGGTATCCTACCTGAATAGGGAGTTGCACAGTAGCTTGCATTCTTCTCATCTTAGTCCACTACAATATTAAAACTTAAAAATTAAAATGTTATTTATCGGCTTTAAATGTTTGTATAGGTCAAATGCAGGCAATTACCAGCTAAGGGAAACCCTGGAGCTTTTTCCCATCCCATGAGTTGTTTCCATTAAATGGAATTGTCGCAGATAAAAGTCTGTGAATAAATACATACGTAGTGCACATTAACATACCTTTTTAAGGTGAAATTCCCAAATTCCCAAATACTAGTTAAATGGGTTTCGTTCACATTTTCAACTATAGGCATACTGGTGGTTTTGTCACACAAAAAAATGTGCGTAGGTATAGCGAATGTGCCCACTCTGGTATTGGTATGTGCACTCTAGCCAACAGCTTGCAGATTTTTAAATGACGGTCTACTAAAAGGCAAATGGCCTACTGTGGGAACAGGGGCTGGGATTAAAAATAAAAATAAATTGAATAAAAATATAGGACAAAACACACGACAAGTGACAACACAACACTACATAAAGAGAGACCTAAGACAACATCAGAGCATGGCAGCAACACATGACAACACAGCATGGTAGCAACATGACATGGCAGCAGCACAACATGGTAGCAGCACAAAACAGGGTACAAACATCATTGGGCACAGACAACAGCACAAAGGGCAAGAGGGTAGAGACAACAATACATCACGCAAAGCATTCACAACTGTCAGTAAGAGTGTCCATGATTAAGTCTTTGAATGAAGAGATTGAGATAAAACTGTCCAGTTTGAGTGTTTGTTGCAGCTCGTTCCAGTCGCTAGCTGCAGCGAACTGAAAAGACGAGCGACCAAAGGATGTGTGTGCTTTGGGGACCTGGCAGAATGTGACTGGCTGAACGGGTGTTGTGTGTGAAGGATGACGGCTGCAGTAGATATCTCAGATAGGGGGGAGTGAGGCCTAAGAGGGATTTATAAATACGCATCAAACAGTGGGTCTTGCGATGGGTTTACAGAGATGACCAGTTTACAGAGGAGTATAGAGTGCAGTGATGTGTCCTATGAGGAGCATTGGTGGCAAATCTGATGGCCGAATGGTAAACATCTAACCAGTGCAGGTATAGCATACTACGTGATGAGATTATTATAGATAAACGTGCAAGATTATGTGTCAAATGGCAGCTAAGCATCGATCATCATGTCACCAGAATAAGGCCCTCAATATTTATTGAAAGGAGAATCATCCTCATCACTGTGCACTTTCACCACCCTGTGAAGTTCATAAACTATTTAATCTGTACCCTAATAAACTGAATGCTTTCTCATGATGTGGTGATGTAGGTTACTTTACTCGCATAAAAAGGTTAGATGTAAACCTGGTTAATGTCAAGACATTTTGAGGATGCTGGAATTATATTTTGGATGAACGTGCGCATGCCTACAGGATACATTTGAAGTAGCCTATGATGATCTGCAACAGACAGCGCATTCCGCATCAGAAGTAAAAAATACAGCCAGACTGGCCTGCTACTGTGCCTTTCTAGACACTATAAACTATTGAGAGTAGAGTCACAACTGATCCAAATCATTTGAAACATTCAAATCACAGGGCTTTTGCGCTGTTATTCAAATGACATGTTCACTGGAGTAGGCTAGAACGTCGAACCCACTTGAAAACAAAAATGCAACTGTTGGCTAGTCAAGGTTTGGATAATTGTGTTGTCCCTAAACAAGATCAGTGGGGAAGCTGTTCTTTCATGCTCAATGATGCACCTGGCCTCTCTGCTGCCTATCAGCTATTCCTATTTGTTCTTGTCGATTCATTTAANCATATATATATATATATATATATATATATATGTGTATATACTGTACTCCATACCATCTACTGCATCTTACCTATGCCTGTCAGCCATCGCTCATCCATATATTTATATGTACATACTCGTATTCATTCCTTTACTCTTGTGTGTATAAGGTAGTTGTTGTGAATTTGTTAGATTACTTGTTAGATACTACTGCATGGTCGGAACTAGAAGCACAAGCATTTCGCTACACTCGCATTAACATCTGCTAACCATGTGTATGTGACAAATAAAATTTGATTTGATTTGATTTGATTTGAACAGACAGCGCATTCCGCATCAGAAGTAAAAAATACAGCCAGACTGGCCTGCTACTGTGCCTTTCTAGACACTATAAACTATTGAGAGTAGAGTCACAACTGATCCAAATCATTTGAAACATTCAAATCACAGGGCTTTTGCGCTGTTATTCAAATGACATGTTCACTGGAGTAGGCTAGAACGTCGAACCCACTTGAAAACAAAAATGCAACTGTTGGCTAGTCAAGGTTTGGATAATTGTGTTGTCCCTAAACAAGATCAGTGGGGAAGCTGTTCTTTCATGCTCAATGATGCACCTGGCCTCTCTGCTGCCTATCAGCTATTCCTATTTGTTCTTGTCGATTCATTTAAAAGATGAATGCAGCTTTTAATGTTTTTATGTGTGGCATTATTGCTAGTTAGCCTATTGCAGATCTGGACAAACGATCCACCTAACACTATTGTCACTCTGAATGGTGGATAGAAGGCAGGATAGACTGTTAGACTGGTAGACTATTGACCTGTGGTATAGTAAGGGAAGTACCAAAACACCTTGATATAGGTGAGGCACTACAGAATAGGACATTTTGCTAGGATGGAATACCTGCAAAGAGCGAATGTAAACCAGGAATAAAAACTACCCCCCCCCAAAAAAACACACAACCCTCCCCAAAGCGAAAGAAAAGTTTGACAACCCTACTTTGGACCCCGAAGAACCCCTTTAGGTTCTACATAACACCTTTTTTTCTATGAGTGCACAGGACATGTTCTTGTAGTAGTGCTTTGATATGTAGGTCGAGTACTGGTACATGCCTTTGGTCATCATGGAACATTCTGAATACGACTAATAGGTTAATTTCAGCTTAGAATACATAGTGACACTTTATTAATTCTATTCTGATGACAGAAAAAACTATATTTTCCATTTTATCCATAAGCCTCTACATAAATGGCATATGCATTTTTTTGTGTCAGATATGTAAGTTAAGTTAATTAACCCCGCTCAATGCAAATCAAGTTCACTTACAGTGCCATTTATGTTTGGATGGTGTCACACCCTGATCTGTTTCACCTGTCCTTGTGATTGTCTCCACCCCCTTCAGGTGTCACCCATCTTCCCTATTACCCTCAGTGTATTTATACCTGTGTTCTCTGTTTTCCTGTTGCCAGTTCATCTTGTCTTGCCAAGTCAACCAGTGTTTTTCCAAGAGCCTGGTTTTCCTAGTCTCTCTTTTCTAGTCCACCCGGTTCTGAACTTTTGCCTGCCCTGACACTGAGCCTGCCTGCCTGACCATTCTGCCTGCCTCTGACCTGGTTATGAAGTCTTGCCTGTCCTCGACCTGCTTCTTGCCTGTCCCTCATTGTTCAATAAATATCAGAGACTCTAAACATCTGCCTCCTGTGTCTGCATCTTGGTCTCGCCTTGTGTCGTTATAGATGGCAACAATGTGGATGATAATAAGTACAACACTCATCCATTAGGGGGTGTCCGTGGTGGCTAAAGTTAAAAGTGTGTGCTTCTGGTGAGAGCTCTTTCAATGAAAGTGCTTCCAACATTATTTATTTATATATGAATTGTATATATTCATATTCTTCTCGTGAAAGACAATTCACCTTGAGAACCATCATCAACCTCAGATTACTTGTCCATGAAATGTGATATACCATTAGATATTTTTTGACAGCTAATTCTACGCAAAAGTTGGAGATAAAGGAGTTCACATAGCGAGTTTTACAGACTGTTGCTGCTGCTGTCTTAAATCACGTCAATGTATAGGTACAGTGAATTATGAGCATAGGAATTCTCTTCACGGATTTTAATTCTCAAATATGTTTCAAGTGAAAAAGGGCTGTGGCATTTTGTTGTGTGGTATTTACCCCAGCTTTCTAATTTTGCTAAATGACCTATTTCCTTTTGTAATGGCTATGCCTGACTTGCTTTTGTCCACATCAATTTGTGGGTAATAGACCGCTGTACAAGTAATCCAATCTCTAAATGCCAGCCAAATTTGTCCATAAAGCTAGAATCCTTAGTTGCTACATCCATTTTTGGACTTATTGATGTATACCCATTGATTCTTTAAGAATATAACTTAGAAATGCTTCATGAGCTTAGTTCAACTGTCGTGCCATCAGAACCCAAAATATAAGCTTGTTTTACAGCAATGTTTGTAAACAATGTTTATTTATTTTAAATTTTTTATTATTTCACCTTTATTTAACCAGGTAGGCGGCCAGTTGAGAACAAGTTCTCATTTACAACTGCGACCTGGCCAAGATGAAGCAAAGCAGTTCGACACATACAACAACACAGAGTTACACATGGAATAAACAAACGTACAGTCAATAACACAATAGAAAAGTCTATATACAGTGTGTGCAAATGAAGTAAGATTAGGGAGCTAAGGCAATAAATAGGCCATAGTGGCGAAATAATTACAATTTAACAATTAAACACTGGTGTGATAAATGTGCAGAAGATGAAAGTGCAAGTAGAGATACTGGGGTGCAAATGAGAAAAAAAAACAATATGGGGATGAGGTAGTTGGGTGGGCTATTTACAGATGGGCTATGTGCAATGATCTGTAAGCTGCTCTGACAGCTGATGCTTGAAGTTAGTGAGGGAGATATGAGTCTCCAGCTTCAGCGACTTTTACAGTTCGTTCCAGTCATTGGCAGCAGAGAACTGGAATGAAAGGTGACCAAATGAGGAATTGGCTTTGGGGCTGACCAGTGAAATATACCTGCTGGAGCGCGTGCTACGGGTGGGTGCTGCTATGGTGACCAATGAGCTGAGATAAGGCGGGGCTTTACCTAGCAAAGACTTATAGATGACCTGGAGCCAGTGGGTTTGGCGACGAATATGAAGCGAGGGCCAGCCAACGAGAGCATACATGTCGAAGTGGTGGGTAGTATATGGGGCTTTGGTGACAAAACGGATGGCACTGTGATAGACTGCATCCAATTTGCTGAGTAGAGTGTTGGATGCTATTTTGTAAATGACATCGCCGAAGTCAAGGATCGGTAGGATAGTCAGTTTTACGAGGGAATGTTTGGCAGCATGAGTGAAGGATGCTTTGTTGCGAAATAGGAAGCCGATTCTAGATTTAATTTTGGATTGGAGATGCTTAATGTGAGTCTGGAAGGAGAGTTTACAGTCTAACCAGACACCTATTTGTAGTTGTCCACATATTCTAAGTCAGAACCGTCCAGAGTAGTGATGCTAGACGGGCGGGCAGGTGAGGGCAGCGATCGGTTGAAGAGCATGCATTTAGTTTTACTTGCATTTAAGAGCAGTTGAAGGCCATGGAAGGAGTGTTGTATGGCATTGAAGCTCGTCTGGAGGTTAGTTAACATAGTGTCCAAAGAAGGGCCAGAAGTATACAAAATTGTGTCGTCTGGATCAGAGAATCACCAGCAGCAAGAGCGGCATCATTGATGTATACTGAGTAAAGAGTCGGCCCGGGAAATGAACCCTGTGGCACCCCCATAGAGACTGCCAAAGGTCTGGACAACAGGCCCTCCGTTTTGACACACTGATCTCTGTCTGAGAAGTAGTTGGTGAACCAGGCGAGGCAGTCATTTGAGAAACCAAGGCTGTTGTGTCTGCCAATAAGAATGTGGTGATTGACAGAGTCGAAAGCCTTGGCCAGGTTGATGAATACGGCTGCAGAGTATTGTCTCTTATCGATGGCGGTTATGATGTCATTTAGGACCTTGAGCATGGCTAAGGTGCACCCATGACCAGCTCGGAAACCAGATTGCATTGTGAGAAGGTACGGTGGGATTCGAAATGGTCGGTGATCTGTTTGTTAACTTGGCGTTCGAAGACCTTAGAAAGGCAGGGTAGGATAGATATAGGTGTGTAACAGTTTGGGTCTTAGGTGTCTCCCCCTTTGAAGAGGGGGATGACCGCGGCAGCTTTCCAATCTCAGACGATACGAAAGAGAGTTTGAACAGGCTAGTAATAGTGATTGCAACAATTACGGCGGATAATTTTAGAAAGAGAGGGTCCAGATTGTCTAGCCCAGCTGATTTGTAGGGGTCCATATTTTGCAACTCTTTCAGAACATCAGCTATCTGGATTTGGGTGAAGGAGAAATGGGGGAAGCTTGGGCAAGTTGCTATGGGGGGTACAGTAAATGGGGGGGTGCAGTAAATGTAAACTAACTCTATAAAGGATAAAAACATGGGTAAAACTATAATTTTGATATCATTGCATTCATCGCTCTATGAACTTGAGTGGTTACATTTCTCCAGGTCCATCTCCCAGCTTTTTACCAAAACTGAGGTGGTGTGGCAGCTTCATTGTTTCAATTAAGGACTCTAGCTTAAAGTCATTCGCAAAGTCTGGGGTTTCTTTTAAGTTCATTTTGTTTAATATGAGTTTGTATTTTGAGGCCTCTCTTCCGCTCTCTCACACTCTGTCTCGCATGTGTACACACATACACACGCGCGCGCACACACCTTTAATCTGCCTCCTTTAGTTGGCTATTTGTCTAAATAATTACTTGACTGTTAGTAGGATGTCTGATAACATTAAAATATGGATTTTCTTCCTCTCTGGACAAAATAAGGTTATACATATGTTTCTCTGTAGTGATAGACTGCACTATGTGACCATATGCCTTAATACTGTATATCATGGGGCGGCAGGTAGCCTAGTGGTTAGAGCTTTGGGCCAGTAACCGTAAGGTTGCTGAATCGAATCCCTGAGCTGATTTCGTAAAATTATTCTGCCCCTGAGCAAGGCAGTAAACCCACTGTTCCCTGGCCACTGAAGGCGTGGGTGTCGATTAAGGCAGCCCCCCGCACCTCTCTGATTCAGAGGGGTTGGGTTAAACGTGGAAGACACATTTCAGTTGGACAACTGACTAGGTATACCCCTTTCCATATTACATCAGAGGAAGAAGAGGATGTACAGTCGTGGCCAACAGTTTTGATAATGACACAAATATTAATTTCCACAAAGTTTGCTGCTTCAGTGTCTTTAGATATTTTTGGCAGATGTTACTATGGAATACTGAAGTATAATTACAAGCATTTCATAAGTGTCAAAGGCTGTTATTGACAATTACATGAAGTTGATGCAAAGAGTCAATATTTGAAGTGTTGACCCTTCTTTTTCAAGACCTCTGCAATCCGCCCTGGCATGCTCTCAATTAACTTCTGGGCCACATCCTGACTGATGGCAGCTCATTCTTGCATAATCAATGCTTGGAGTTTGTCAGAATTGGTGGGTTTTTGTTTGTCCACCCGCCTCCTGAGGATTGACCACAAGTTCTCAATGGGATTAAGGTCTGGGGATTTTCCTGGCCATGGACCCAAAATATCGATGTTTTGTTGACCGAGCAACTTAGTTATCACTTTTGCCTTATGGCAAGGTGCTCTATCATGCTGGAAAAGGCATTGTTCGTCACCAAACTGTTCCTGGATGGTTGGGAGAAGTTGCTCTCGGAGGATGTGTTGGTACCATTCTTTATTCATGGCTGTGTTCTTAGGCAAAATTGTGAGTGAGCCCACTCCCTTGGCTGAGAAGCAACCCCACACATGAATGGTCTCAGGATGCTTTACTGTTGGCATGACACAGGACTGATGGGAGCGCTCACCTTGTCTTCTCCGGACAAGCGTTTTTCCGGATGCCCCAAACAATCGGAAAGGGGATTCATCAGAGAAAATGACTTTACCACAGTCCTCAGCAGTCCAATCCCTGTACCTTTTGCAGAATATCAGTCTGTCCCTGATGTTTTTCCTGGAGAGAAGTGGCTTCTTTGCTGCCCTTCTTGACACCAGGCCATCCTCCAAAAGTCTTCGCCTCACTGTGCGTGCAGATGCACTCACACCTGCCTCCTGCCATTCCTGAGCAAGCTCTGTACTGCTGAAGCCTTCTTCACAACAATTGAACCGCTCTCCTTGAAGTTCTTGATGATCCAATAAATGGTTGATTTAGCGGCAGCAATCTTACTGGCAGCAATATCCTTGCCTGTGAAGCCCTTTTTGTGCAAAGCAATGATGACGGCAAGTGTTTCCTTGCAGGTAACCATGTTTGACAGAGGAAGAACAATGATTCCAGGCACCACCCTCCCTTTGAAGCTTCCAGTCTGTTATTCGAACTCAATCAGCATGACAGAGTGATCCCAGCCTTGCCCTTGTCAACACTCACACCTATGTTAACGAGAGAATCACTGATATGATGTCAGCTGGTCCTTTTGTGGCAGGGCTAAAATTCAGTGGACATGTTTTTGGGGGATTCAGGTCATTTGCATGGCAAAGACGGACTTTGTAATTAATTGCAATTCATCTGATCACTCTTCATGACATTCTGGAGTATATGCAAATTGCCATCATACAATCTGAGGCAGCAGACTTTGTGAAAATTAATATTTGTGTCATTCTCAAAACTTTTGGCCACGACTGTAGTACATGACAGTCTTTGTGTGTGGTTGTTAGTGTTTGTGCATGTGCATGTGTGTATTTGTGACTGTTAGCAGTGTTCTTTTACTGACATCCAGTTAATTCAATGGAAGAGAATAAGGTTTGATGTTGCAGAGGAGAAAAAAACTTTCATAACTGTCTGCTGAACAAGGTATTAATAATGTAACACAGAGTTTGAGCTCATACAGACAAGTCGAGGGCATTGAACTCTCGTTCCCTCAGACAGCACTGAAAATCGTTACTGCAACTCCCACTCTGCTTTACCAAGTTGCACACATATGAAATACAAATGTGTGATGTACAAATTGACATGGCAAATATCCTGAATATCCCCTCATTCTCTCACTGAACATAACATTTTCACTCAGCATTAATCACGAGTCAACAGTTGCAGAGCAAGCATCAGAACAAGCATCCCATTTTAAGCATTGGCTGAGATTCTTGTGGCAGCGTCTTCTGTGCATTACAATATGATGATGAGTAGAGGATCCCATTATCATATTCCTCTATCTTGACCGAGGTTACATTAGCATAATCCAGCAGGCTATGGGATTCCCATGAATCTCAGCCTCTCCAAAACAGTTCCATGTAGTGGAACACATTAGGCCATTGAACAAGATGAGGAGAAGCACTGGATGTATTTTATCCCCTAATGACTTGAGGGTAAGCCTTACTCTGTTCATGATTCATAAAGGATAGTTCTTTGTGGTACCAGTATTGTGGCTCCTTCAATTCTACTTCTATTTTACTATTGATTTTAAAAGCTATTTTTCTCTTGTGGGGCAAAATGTTAACTAGAAATAAACGCATAACTCAGCTTTGTTTCCTTAAATATCCCTTATTCCCATAATGTATGTAGAATATTTGTGACTGTGGATGGAACTTACACATTTCCATCCTCGTTTATTTAATTGTGTGAAAAACAAAACAGCGATAAACCGACACGAAACCTGTTGCATTTGTGAGCAATCGCACATCAAAAAGGTCCAAATTAGGTAGCTACTGTAATGAGGTCTTGATTGTTTTGTGGAATAGTGGTTGTTTTTATTTCCCATCATCTTCCTGATCTACCCTGCAGTATTGTCTGATATCAATGGTGTTGTTTTTTTACTTTAGTCTGTGTTTTATAATATTTACTATCATTTCTACTTGCCCCAATTGAAGGACCTCACAAACATACATTGTTGTTAACTACTGTTGTACAAATCAATGTATTATCTATTGGGACTTCTTTTACAATCACTGTATTGTTAAAGTTTAAGGGATCATGGGGGGAGTGCAAAGTCATTTTTTATCAGTGCTGCTAGCACCTGGTGGGTTTAATGAAGATTTTCTTCCCTTTTTAAATCTCTCTTCCAGGGGTTCATTCTCCCCTCTGTCTCATAATTAAGTCAGTATATGAGCCGTAAAGACTGAACTCTCCGGAAATAAACACTGAGAATTCAACACCATCTGCTCCTCCAGTCTTCTTCTTCACTGCATCCTCCCATCAACACAACTCTTTCTCTCCTGCTTACTCACCCTCACCCTCACCCACACCCACACCCACACACACACACACACACACACACACACACACATGAATGCACACTCACAGACTCGGGCACATACTGGGCCAGAATAAACTTTTCTATGTAAACACCATTACTAAAGTTCTGAACTGCACCAGACACCCTCTTCCTTCTCCCTTCTTCCTACCGGCTGGCTCTTTCTCTTCACTTTCCCTGTTACCTCTCTCTCTGCAGACAGCCCAGCAGCTGAATAGGACCAGAAATGGACCAGATTTTCTGTGGCCCCCACCCCCATCAAAGTTGCCCATCCCTGGTCTAGTGGATGAAGTGCTCCAGAACAACCCAGACAGTTTGAGTCCAGTGTGGTGTGAGACAGTGGCCCAGAGCCACACAGTGAGGTAATGCTATTGTGTTCCTCCCCTGACTTTGGCTGCTTGGGTTCCACTCTCAGGGAAACCGCTCACGTAGGCCATGCCCAAGTGAACTATATCAATATCTGTGTGGTGACGGACGTGTAAGCCTGTTCGATCTCTCAGCGTCTCCAAACCAATCCCTCACCTTTATTTCTCTCCCCGTTCTTCATCTGCTCCTGTCTGAGCAGTACCATTAATTACCCTGCAGCTGGGCCCAAACAACAGCAACAACAAGCGTCGCCCTCCTCAGATAAAAGACTAATGGAAATGGATGACCATTGGCTGGCGTCTCCTGCTTTATTGGGCGTTCCTAGCTCGGCCTGTTATGATTTCTGTGTTTTGTCATGTGTCTGAAATTATGATTCCTAAGCCTAGATGTGCCACTCGGCCTATCACTTTATCTTGTGCCAAGAGACAAGGTATATTGTTATTTTGGGATTTAGTGAACAATGTACCGGGGTATAAGGAGTTCCCAACCTTTTTGGGCCCATGACCCTATATTGATATCTGAACATTTTCAGGACCCCAACAATGTGATATTTTTTTGTTTTTATTAACAGCCAATGTTAATTTTTTTATTTGGGGCTATGGCAGTCAATTGACAAACATTTTTGACCATCACATACTTATAATGTGGGGCTATGACAGTCAATTGCAAAATAGTCTGACAATGTATCTTATCTCACCACCACTAATGAGATGGGTTTGCTTGATGCATGACGCGTCGGAGCTTCTCAAAGTCAGGGGGCGTAGTCGACAGTGCTCACCTCATCTCTGCTGTCACATCTAGGGCTGCGGTCACAACATTTCGTCAGGCGGTGATTGTTAAGCAAATAACTGTCGGTCTCACGGTAATTGACCGTTAACATAAACACATTTAGCATCTCCTTTCTTTCACACATGCAGACCTTTTTAAAATGTAGATGTTCCTAAGTCTAATAAATCCATGTAATATAGCCTACACCTTTACAGTAAATCCATAATTTATTTTAGACAGGTCTAAAGAAGCATGATATGAAGAAAACGTAGTCTATTTCAGAAGAACAGAATAGCATACTGAATGGTCCTTATGTTAGGTCTTGATGTGGCTCTGCAAATGGCTGTGGGCCACACTAGTAATTTAGCAGACAAGATTTGCTTATTTAGAATTCCGTGGCATTATTTTATAGTATGAAGAATACAATTGAAGAAAGCTGAATAAAATAGAAAGGATATTTTCTCCAAACGATTTGAGGGAGTGCGCACATGTGGCTATTCTGTGTTGAGCAGTTAACAAAGAAATAGGTATTCCAATTGTTAGATTCTAAGTAAACAAAGTACAATTCACGGATGACTAGTAAAGCTTAAACCAAGTTTATTCACCCACTGGGTCACTCAACTGCATAAGACAAAGACATGTTTATACAAGCACAAATATTTATACCTTCCTCTTATGCTGAGCCTCTTCCTTGCACATCTGGACAGCCAATACATCTCTGTTGCTAGACAGGACTTTAGTGATGCCTGTTCTTTCTCACTTCATCTGACGTAACCTCAGGTCAAATATCTCACTCCTCCCCAACTCATGGCTGTCCTTTCTTATCTGTTGACTGGAACCAGACTGTGGCCCTGCTCCTCTCCATAGGATACCTGAGATTTAACAATAACATGTTCTTCCTGCACTCCCCTTTCTCACACAGTAGATTTCTATACCCTCCGTTCTAATATGGTAACATGTTTTGAAGTTAGTACCCAACACCATTTGCATAATTTAGTAATTAATAAGTTATTAAAAACCTCTTAAGGATCTGCCCCTTTTTTTCAATTTTCGCCTGAAATGACATACTCAAATCTATCTGCTTGTAGGTCAGCCCCTGAAGCAAGGATATGCATATTCTTGGTACCATTTTAAAGGAAACACTTTGAAGTTTGTGGAAATGTGAAAGGAATGTAGGAGAATATAACACAATTGATCTGGTAAAAGAAATGCAAGAGAAAGGCCATAATGTATTATTCCAGCCCATGTGCAATATACCTTTTGGCCACTTGATGGCAGCTGTGTATGTGCAAAGTTATAGACTGATCCAATGAACCATTGCATTTCTGTTCAAAATGTTGTAGCAAGACTGCCCAAATATGCCCCAAATTTTTATTAATAACTTTTTATGTTCAACATTGTGCACTCTCCTCAAACAATAGCATGGTATTCTTTCACTGTAAGATTTTTGGATTAACAAGAATTTAAGCTTTCTGCCAATATCAGATATGTCTATGTCCTGGGAAATGTTCTTGTTACTTACAACCTCATGCTAATTGCATTAGCCTACGCTAGCTAACCCATCCCGTGTAAGGGACACCGATCCCGAATAAGTTTTTAATGTCACTTTAGTTGTTCTACAAATGTTGGGCTACATGTTTTGATTTTTAATACATTGTAAGGCTGCATGGTGCGACCAATGATAATTTGAAAGAAGTCGCTTGAAAGGCATGAGCTCTGCTTAGTTTTTTTGTGCAGGCTGTACACACTACATCATTCACAATTTGAAAAGCACTTGATAATGCCTAGAAAATTCACGGCGACATCCCCTTTGTGTGGCCGCAATGCACCCTAAAATAAATACATGCACTTTTCGGCCAGTGGCCATTGTGCGCTCCATCACGTGATCGGGTCTTTCTTACAGGCTACAAGTGAAGACAGACATACAGTTAAAGTCAGAAGTTTACATACACATAGGTTGGAGTCATTAAAACTAGGTTTTTCAACCACTCCACAAATTTCTTATATACTTTTGGAAAGTCGGTTAGGACATCTACTTTCTGCATGACACAAGTAATTTTTTCAACAATTGTTTACAGACAGATTACTTCACTTATAATTCACTGTATCACAATTCCAGTGGGTCAGAAGTTTACATACACTAAGTTGACTGTGCCTTTAAACAGCTTGGAAAATTCTAGAAATTATGTCATGGCTTTAGAAGATTCTGATAGGCCAATTGACATCATTTGAGTCATTTGGAGGTGTACCTGTGGATGTATCTCAAGGCCTACCTTCAAACTCAGTGCCTCTGCTTGACATCATGGGAAAATCAAAAGAAATCAGCCAAGATCTCAGAAGAAAATTTTAGACCTCCACAAGTCTGGTTCATCCTTGGGAGCAATTTCCAAATGCCTGAAGGTACCACGTTCATCTGTACAAACAATAGTACACAAGTATAAACATCATGGGACTGTAATACCGCTCAGGAAGTAGACGCATTCTGTCTCCTAGAGATATATGTACTTTGGTGCGAAAAGTGCTAATCAAAAAATCTAAAAAAATATCCCAGAACAACAGCAAAGGACCTTGTGAAGATGCTGGAGGAAACAGGTACAAAAGTATCTCTATCCACAGTAAAACAAGTCCTATATCAACATAACCTGAAAGGCCGCTCAGCAAGGAAGAAGGGACTTGTGCACTTCACAAAATAGATGGCATCATTGTGCGGATATATTGAAGCAACATCTCAAGACATCAGTCAGGAAGTTAAGGGTTGGTCGCAAACTGGTCTTCCAAATGGACAATGACCCACAGCATACTTCCAAAGTTGAGGCAAAATGGCTTAAGGACAACAAAGTCAAGGTATTGGAGTGGCAATCACAAAGCCCTGACCTCAATCCTGTAGAAAATGTGGTGGCAGAACTGAAAAAGCGTGTGCGAGCAAGGAGGCCTACAAACCTGACTCAGTTACACCAGCTCTGTCAGGAGGAATGGGTCAAAATTCACCCAGCTTAATGTGGGAAGCTTGTGGAAGGCTACCTGAAACGTTTGACCCAAGTTAAACAATGTAAAGGCAATGCTACCAAATACTAATTGAGTGCATGTAAACTTCTGACCCACTGGGAATGTGATGAAAGAAATAAAAGCTGAAATAAATCATTCACTACTATTATTCTGACATTTCACATTCTTAAAATAAAGTGGTGATCCTAACTGACCTAAGACAGGGCATTTTTACTAGGATTAAATGTCAGGAATTGTGAAAAACTGAGTTTAAATGTATTTGGCTAAGGTGTATGTAAACTTCCGACTTCAACTGTTTATATTACCTCAATTACCTTGACACCGGTGCCCCACACATTGACTCTGAACC
>QNTS01002110.1:34511-70821 GCA_003317085.1 Hucho hucho | reverse complement strand
CAAACCGTAGTCTGGCTTTTTAATGCCGGTTTTGGAGCAGTGGCTTCTTCCTTGCTGAGCAGCCTTTCAGGTTATGTCGATATAGGACTCGTTTTACTGTGGATATAGATACTTTTGTACCTGTTACCTCCAGCATCTTCACAAGGTCCTTTGCTGTTGTTCTGGGATTGATTTGCACTTTTCGCACCAAAGTACATTCATCTCCTTCCTGAGCAGTATGACGGCTGCGTGGTCCCATGGTGTTTATACTTGTGTACTATTGTTTGTTCAGATGAACGTGGTGCCTTCAGGCGTTTGGAAATTGCTCCCATGAATGAACCAGACTTGTGGAGGTCTGCAATTTTTTTATGAGGTCTTGGCTGATTTCTTTTGATTTTTTCACATGATGTCAAGCAAAGAGGCACTGGGTTTGGTAGGTAGGCCTTGAAATACATCCACAGGTACACCTCCAATTGACTCAAATGTTGTCAATTAGCCTATCAGAAGCTTCTAAAGCCATGACATCATTTTCTGGAATTTTCCAAGCTGTTTAAAGGCACAGTCAACTCAGTGTATGCAAGCTTCTGATCCACTGGAATTGGATTACAGTGAATTATAAGTGAAATAATCTGTCTCTAAACAATTGTTGGAAAAATTACTTGTGTCATGCACAAAATAGATGTCCTAACCTGGGGACCATAAAAGGCCACTCTAAAATGTGCAGTTTTGTCACACAACACAATGCCACTGTCTCAAGTTTTGAGGGAGTGTGCAATTGGCATGCTGACTGCAGGAAAGTCCACCAGAGCTGTTGCCAGAGAATTGTATGTTAATTTATCTACCAAAATCTGCCTTCAACGTCATTTTCAGAGAATTTTGCAGTACATCCAACCGACCTCACAACCCACAGACCAGGTGTAACCACGCCAGCCCAGGACCTCCACATCTGGCTTCTTCACCTTCGGAACCGTCTGAGACCAGCCACGTGGACAGCTGATGAAACTGTGGGTTTGCACAACCGAAGAATTTCTGCACAAACTGTCACAAACCATCTAAGGGAAACTCATCTGCATGTTTGTCATCCTCACCAGGGTCTTGACCTGACAGGCCCATTGTCGTGCCGTTCATCACCTCATGTTTCAGTATGATAATGCACGGCCCCATGTCGCAAGGATCTGTACACAATTCCTGGTAGCTGAAAATGTCTGAGTTCTTCAATGGCCTGCATACTCACCAGACATGTCACCCATTGAGCATGTTTGGGATGCTCTGGATCAACATGTACGACAGTGTGTTCCAGTTCGCGTCAATGTCCAGCAACTTCACACAGCCATTGAAGATGAGTGGGACAACATTCCACAGGCCACAATCAACAGCCTGATAAAAATCAGGCTGTTGCAAAGGAGATGTGTTGCGCTGCCTGAGGCAAATGGTGGTCACACAAGATACTGACTGGTTTTCTGATCCACACCCCAAACTTTTTTTTTAAGGTATCTGTGACCCACATATTCCCAGTCATATGAAATCCATAGATTAGGACCTATTGAATTTATTTCAATTGACTGATTTCCCTATATGAACTGTAACTCAGTAAAATCTTTGAAAGTGTTCCATTTTGCGTTTATATTTTTGTTCAGTGAAAATGAAAAACTGAATATTTCCTTTGTAGGTTTCCCTTGGATGACCCACATTTAGCAGATGGACCCACATTAAATAATGTAGACATAGTGGGTATATCCTGAATAGTGAGTAAATCTTACAAGTTTAACTTAAAGTGCAGACACGTGTCTGTACACTGAGTCGCTCACCGCAACTTACCAGTAATGTGACCTACTCCACACATCAGCATTGCATTGCATATTCCAGTGCTAGAATCGATCCTCTGCCAAACCACTCTCTATAATGCAATGCATTTAAATTGCTTCTTTAGCCTCCAGAATCATGTGTCATGTATACAATACTGACTGTATATGTTAACCATAAGACCCCACAGTTGAATTAACGAAAGCTTTATTCCCGCCTACTCTTCAATGTTCACACATGAGCCTTTATAGAGAACATTTGTGAGGGGGTTTCTGGGTAATTCAGGAGCCTAGCTAAGAACTAATGGCTATGTCAGTGATCAATATAATTTCTAGCTATTTTAATTGCTCATAAACACTCCCCCAGTAGTTGATTAGAGTGAATGAATACCTGTATACTGTAGATACAACACAGACATTGAGGAAGTGTAGTGATTAGCAGGTATATCCCGTCCTTTGCATTTATAAAGAGAGTTTACAGTGTCTTCTCTTTTGGGAGTATACAATTTTACATGTGACTGGCATTGAGCAATGCTCAATTGATTAAATAGTGTTGAGCTGAAGTAAAAGTGAAAGTCACCCAGTAAAATATTACTTGAGTAAAAGTCTAAAAGTATCTGCTTTTAAATACACTTACATGTCGAAAGTAAATGTAATTGCTCAAATATAAATATCAAAAGTAAAAGTATGAATATTTGTATTTATTTACGGATAGCCAGGGGCACACTCCAACAATCAGACATAATTTACAAACAAAGCGTTTGTGTTTAGTGAGTACGCTAGATCAGAGGCAGTAGGGATGACCAGGGATTCTCTCTTGATAAGTGCGTGAATTGGACCCTTTTCCTGTCCTACTAAGCATTCAAAATGTAATGAGTAATTTGGGGTATCAGGGAAAATGTATGGAGTAAAAAGTACATTATTTTCATTAATGTAGAGGAGTAAAAGTGAAAGTTGTCAAAAATATGAATATTAAAGTAATGTACAGATACCCCAAAAACTACTTAAATGGTACTTTCAAGTATTTTTACTTACACCACTGCCCACAGTGGCCTTGGGGAGAGTGGCTTAGCCTTATTAGCTCACTGCTGACACCTCAACTCTCTTTCTGTCAATCAATGGCTGATAAGTGGATCCCATTAAGGCTGTTGAGCTAAATCCTTTTGTTTTACTTGTTGACATCTCATTCAAACTGTTTCCTTTAGCCAACTTAAGACAAACCTGTTACAATGGTTTTCTGGAGATGTCAGGGGGTGCTACTTTAATTTTGTTGCTGCTTTTTTTCTGATTTGTTGACAGTACAAGGTATATCTTCCAATCAGTCCTGGTTCTTCTACATTTACCAAATTGTATTGTGTGTGTATGTTAGTGAAAGGTAATCTTGTATTTGCAAAGACGGTATCAGTAAGATTAAAGCAAAACTCTTGATGATACATGGTTTGGTTAAGAAATCTGACAGATCAATAGATTCCTCAATGGCAAAACACTAAAAACTTTCTCAGAGAACATTCAGGGGAACAGGGAAACGTGTCTTATTGTGAGCTTCAGTTTTATGTTGTTGCTTATCTATTATTAATTACCATCAATGGTGTTCTTATAAATTATTTCAGACTACACCAATTGCAATCCTATCAATAATGCTGCGGTAAGATTCTGAGCCAAATCTGAGTGAAATTGTGTCTGATAGACAGCATCAATAGTTAATCAAGGTAGAAAAAGCTGAACCTTAATGCATATTACTCAATAATAACATATCAGACCTCACAATACAGTCAATACACAAAGAAGTTCAAATACAAAAAATGTATTTCGCTCTCCCTTAAGGCCCCATCACTATTCCACTGAACTGCCAGGAGTCATGTGTGCTTTAATTTGCTAAATATCACTCATATTCAGTATTATATGCAGATCTCGGTTCAACCTGTTCAATTAAATTTAGATCCTTTCACTTACTTAGCTTTCTGTCAAAGAGATCTACCATGACAGAATTCGATTTACAGCTCAGCACAGAATGCTGAAGGCAAAGAATGCTGACAGACGCCCATAAATATGGATTCGGTCCACAAACTGCAATCAAAGAATATACAAATCATAGCTTTTTTTAAACTTTAAATTCACGTGTATTTATTTGAGTGGCCTTTGGGGGAAAGGTTGAGGGGCTGGTTTTCTGAAGCATCCGGGTTTAATTTCAGAATATTTCAATTTCTGAGACAGTGGGACATTGATTGTAAACAATTAATTAGGGCACGTACAGTAAGCAAATCTACCTGCACATTCCCAATAACTCAAATAGGTCGCTATTTTCATACTATTTTCCAAACCCAAAAGTATACCTAAGTTAAATTATCCAAACAGTACGGCTGTGAATTTCAGTCTCATTCTGACCTCCTTGAAATAGAAACATGCACATGCAACACAGTACACATATTCACAGTGCTCTAGATATTCCTCTTTGCTCTTCCCTGAGGCTCTCAACTCAATGCTTCATTCATGGGCCAGTAGCCAACATCCCATCCTATCCACCTCCTGCACCCTCTCCAATACTGAGGTCCAAGTCAGCTTGGCAGACCACAGCAGCTGGAACTGAAAGCTTCCATGGACATGTTCCTGCTGAGCTCCTGAAAGCACCATGCATCACAATCAACAAGTCAGAGCACAATGAAGCAGTTTCATGGACTAGATTATGTTTTCACTCAACAGTCCTGTATGGAGTAGATGATGACAGCTATGGATGCACATCGCCAGCTCCTCCACAAGGCCATTCCTCTCAGAGGGAGAGTTCAGCTGTCGACACAACACTGATAAGACTGTGGCCTCCCTCCACTCTGCTTTACTCCTCTATTCTCTACTGTGGGGACAGAGAGAGGGTCTATCCTAGAGAGACCACCCCAATCCCTTCTCTCTCCTCTGCCTCTCTCACGAACATGTATTTATTTTATTTTATTTAACCTTTATCTGTGGCTTTATCTAAGAATATCTCCTGGACTGTAGGCTATATAATAACACATTTATGTCCCAGGTCGTTGTTGTAAATCAGAATGTATTCTCAGTCAACTCATCTGGTAAAATAAGGAATAAATAAATAAATACAAAAATAGGTATGTGTTAAAGGCCCTCCACAGGTTTGGTACAATATTATGGTTCATGTGACATGAAGAATAATTTATGGAAGAAGGGATAGCCATTAATAGCCAAGCTATTATTTAACTAGCAACACTCCTCTGCAAATTCATAGTTCAACAGCTAGCTACATTTGGAAACAATGGAGTCTCTCCAACATAGTCTACTCTAGCTAGGTCAGCCCAAAGAAAAAAAAGAAAGAAAGAATTATTGAGTTTGTCTATGAAATATTAGCTACAGCCCAGCCAATGGCTCATTCCTGTTTCTGTTGATGAATGGTTTGAACACAGAGACTCTGTTGTGCTTAATAAAGGGACTGTGTGTATCCTTGCGTATGCCCTGGGGACTTAAGTATTCTCCCAAAAAACTCTCCACTTTGGAGTTATTCTGCTGTTCCCCTCAGCCAGCTCAAATAGGGCAAATTAGATTGCAAGCATCCATTACTTAAGGGTATTGCTGGGTATTGCAGCCTTTTATGAATTGCCAGAATCATATGAAGCCAGTGAAACGAAGTTGCCCCAGAAGAAGACAAATCGGTCCATAACAAAAATGTAAATGGCTGAGGAGCCCAGAGAACTCTGGCTGGAGTAGCTGTCAGCGGCCGTGCATTGGGCTGCAGCTCCTCGGTCCTAGATCTTGGCTCTGATTAATGAGAGGAAGTTGACCAATCAGAGAGCATGCATAGCCTTTCATCTCTCAGAGCAGCTAGAGCTAATTTCACAAGCACAGGACTGAGGTGTTCACTGAGCCCACTCCAGACTAGAACAAGTCTGAGGCCTTCACTGAGCCCACTCCAGACTAGATCAGGACCAAGCCCTTTCTCTGAGCCAGGTGACTCCAGGAGAGGGATTGGAGGACTGGTGTCAGAGAGCAGTTTCATCCATTTGACCTGAGTGATGTTAGTCCAATATCAACTGGGCCTGTCACACACTCTGAGGACTCATGCTAAAGCACCTTTTGACTAACAGGATCTATCAAAGCCGTCACTCTGGGAGAAAACAGTCAAACCATTATCTCTCCACACGTGACTTATTGACAGGGTCCTGAAATCACAGGCCCTTTTCAAAGCCCTGCTAAATGGTTGTGGATGAGGGGGAACCTGAGGTTAGTGAATCAAAGCTATTCCAGTCAAGTGTTAAACAAACACAGCACCAGCATAATGACAGCCACTCAAGGAAGGCTTCATCACTATTGGGAAAACGCAAGTAGATCCTGCTAATCTTAACGCTGATCTTTTCAATGTTTAGAATGGGTTGGAATGTATAGCGGACGTTTTAAGGGGGCCTGAGCAATTCTGCCATTTGCTGTGTTTTTTTTGCTCTGATCTTAACTTTTTTTGTACATCATGTTTCCGCCATTGTTTCCTATGACCGAAAATAGCTTTTGGACATCAGAACAGCAATCACTAACCTCGATTTGGATGAAGATTTTTACTCAATGAGTCTGCGGCACAGGACATACTGCTCACCCAGGACAGTTATGTAGAGGCCAAAGTGCGGCAAGTAAATAATCCACCTCTACCCTCTGTTCTATTGGCGAACGTACAATCACTGGAGAACAAACTGGATGAGCTCCGTTTGAGACTATCCAATCAACAGGACCTGAAGTATGAAATCTTGGCTGAACAAGGACATGGATAATATTGTAGCTGGTTTTTCTATGCATTGGCAAGACAGAACAGCAGTGTCGGTTAAGCTCAAAGGGGGTGGTGTGTGTCTCTTTGTTCACAACAGCTGGTGCGCAATCTCTAATATTAAGTGGGTCTCGAGGTTCTGCTCGCCTGAGTTAGAACACCTCATAAGCTGTAGACCATACTATTTACCAATATAGTTTTCATCTATATTTTTCACAAACGATTTACCACCACAAAACAATGCTGGCCCTAAGACCGCACAGTGACCGTCCGTACATATTCCACCCAGAAGCCATGGAGAACAGGTAACATCCGTATTGAGCTAAAGGTTAGAGATGCCGCGTTCAACGAGCGGAACACTAATCCGGACGCTTATAAGAAATCCCACTACACCCTCTGATGAACCATCAAACAGGCAAAACATCAATACAGGATTAAGATCGAATCCTACTGCACCGGCTTTGATGCTCATCGGATGTGGCAGGGCTTGCAAACTATCATGGATTACAAATAGAAACCCAGCCGCGAGCTGCCCAGTGACGTGAACCTATGAGACGAGTTATTGTATATATTACTTTAACTACCTCGTACCCCTGCACATTGACTCGGTACCGGAACTCCTTGTATATAGTTTTGTTATTGTTATGTTATTGTTAATTTTAATTCTGCATTGTTGGGAAAGGGCTCTTAAGTAAGCATTTCACCGTAAAGTCTATTTGGCACACTTGACAAATACAATTTGATTTGGTGTCAGTACAGTACAACAACCTCTCCCCCAACGTCAGCAAGACAAAGAAGCTGATCGTGGACTACAGGAAACGGAGGGCCGAGCACGCCCTCATTCACATCGACAGGGCTGTAGTGGAGCAGGTCGAGAGCTTCAAGTTCCTCTGTGTACACATACTAAGGTTCTATCATGGCCTCTTCCCCCTCAGGTGGCTTAAAATATTTGGCATGGGCCCTCAGATTCTCAAAAAGTTATACAGCTGCACCATTGAGAGCAGCTTGACTGGCTGCATCACCGCTTGATATAGCAAACTTCTTGGCATCTGCTACAGAGGGTAGAGCAGACGGCCCAGTACATCACTGGGGCCGAGCTTCCTGCCATCCAGGACCTCTATAACAGGCGCTGTCAGACGAATGCCCTACAAATTGTCAAAAAATCCAGCCACCCAAGTCAGACTGTTCTCTCTACTACAGCACGGGAAGTGGTACCGATGCATCAAGTCTGGAACCAACAAGACCCTGAATGACTTCTACCCCCAAGCCATAAGACTGCTAAATTGCATTGACACTTATTGCACTAACCTTTTTTACTCATCACATACGCCGCTGCTACTATTTACTATCTGTTGCTTTATTCCTAGTTATGTACATTGGTTACCTGGGGCGGCAGGTAGCCTAGAGGTTAGAGTGTTGGACTAGTAACCTAAAGTTTGCAAGATCAAATCCCCGAGCTGACAAGGTAAAAATATGTCATTCTGCCCCTGAACAAGGCAGTTAACCCACTGTTCCTAGGCCCTCATTTAAAATATGAATTTGATCTTAACTGTCTTGCCTAGTAAAATAAAAAAATATCTACCTAAAATACTGTGTACCCCTGCACATTGACTTGGTACTGGTACCCCTTGTATATATCCAAGTTGTCATTACTCATTGTGTATCTACTATTACCTTTATTTTACATTTTTATAATTTTTTATTATCTTTCTCTCTGCATTGTTGGGAAGGGCTCTTAAGTAAGCATTCAATTATGAATACAATTTGATTTGATTTTAGAAAACCACAGACTTTTGAAGTCGGTAGACAAGCAAAGACAAGTACATTCATAGCAGGAGAGAGGGAAATAACGAGAGGTCTAAGAGTGGCGAATCAGAGTTATCAAAGCAGACAGTCTATCGTTGAGCACATGTTCATGACCTTGTGTCTCCACAGGGTGTCTAAAATGGTGTAATGTTACTTTTGTACCCAAATCACCCAATTATTCTCAGTAGTACATTATAATAACTACAGTACCTTTCAAAGGTATTTACCCCCTTTGGCGTTTTTTCTATTTTGTTGCATTACAACCTGAAATTAAATAGATTTTTATTTGGATTTCATGTAATGGACATACACAAAACAGTCCAAATTGGTGAAGTGAAATTATTTTTATAATTTTTTAAATAAACAAAAAAGTGGCACGTGCATATGTATTCACCCCCTTTGCTATGAAGCCCATAAATAAGATCTGGTGCAACCAATTACCTTCAGAAGTCACATAATTAGTTAAATAAAGTCCACCTGTGTGCAATCTAAGTGTCGCATGATCTGTCACATGATTTCAGTATATATACACCTGTTCTGATAGGCCCCAGAGTCTGCAACACCACTAAGCAAAGGGCACCACCAAGCAAGCGGCACTACATAGACCAAGGAGCTCTCCAAACAGGTCAGGGACGAAGTTGTGGAGAAGTACAGATCAGGGTTGGGTTATAAAAAAAAATCAGAAACTTTGAACATCCCACAGAGCACCATTAAATTCATTATTAAAAAATTTAAAGAATATGGCACCACAACAAACCTGCCAAGAGAGGGCAGAACTCACGGACCAGGCAAAGAGGGCATTAATCAGAGGCAACAAAGAGACCAAAGATAGCCCTGAAGGAGCTGCAAAGCTCCACAGCAGAGATTGGAGTATCTGTCCATAGGACCACTTTAAGCCATACACTCCATAGAGCTGGGCTTGACGAAAGAGTGTCCAGAAAAAAATGTTTGGTGTTTGCCAAAAAGCATGTGGGAGACTCCCCAAACATATGGAAGAAGGTACTCTGGTCAGGTGAGACTAAAATTGAGCTTTTTGGCCATCAAGGAAAACGCTATGTCTGGCGCAAACCCAACACCTCTCATCACCCCGAGAACACCATCCCCACAGTGAAGCATGGTGGTGGCAGCATCATGCTGTGGGGATGTTTTTCATCGGCAGGGGCAGGGAAACTGGTCAGAATTGAAGGAATGATGGATGGTGCTAAATACAGGGATATTCTTGAGGGAAACCTGTTTCAGTCTTCCAGAGATTTGAGACTGGGACGGAGGTTCACCTTCCCTCAGGACAATGACCCTAAGCATACTGCTAAAGCAACACTCAAGTGGTTTAAGGGGAAACATTTAAATGTCTTGGAATGGCCTAGTCAAAGCCCAGACCTCAATCCAATTGACAATCTGTGGTATGACGTATTAAAGATGTACACTAGCGGAACCCATCCGACTTGAAGAAGCTGGAACAGTTTTGCCTTGAAGAATAGGCAAAAATCCCAGTGGCTAGATGTGTCAAGCTTATAGAGACATACCCCAGGAGACTTGCAGGTGTAATTGCTGCAAACGGTGGCTCTACAAGTATTGACTTTGGGGGGGTGAATAGTTATGCACGCTCAAGTCTTATTTCTTGTTTGTTTCTTCATAGTGGTAGGCATGTTGTGTAAATCAATTGATACAAACCCCCAAAAAATCCAGTTTAATTCTAGGTAAAAAAATTAGGAAAAATGCCAAGGGGGGTGAATACTTTAGCAAGCCACTGTAATAAAGCATGTATAATGGTTTAGTAAATATTTTTTTTTATAATTTATTAATCATTACTCCCACATTTTAAGATGTTAGTAACCTAGCTATTCACACATAAACAACTTTTAAAGTATTTAATAATAATTTATAAGGTCATTCATATGATGTTTAATACAGGTCCTTATAAACTATTTACTAATTAAGTATTTTTGCGTGAGCTCATCTACCATGTGGGCTAACTTAATAAATTCTTTATAAATGTTACGAGTGAGCAGTGTCATTTCTCCCAAAAAGATGGACATGCCATTGGTAGACATTCCAGCAGTGCCTGATGCTCCTTAAGATCTCAAAATGAAATCTAGAACATATAAATGGTTAAACAATAAGCACATGATACAGAGGAAGTCTAAGAAAATATTTTGAACAGGTATATTGCAGGCACTGCATCAATCCACTCCTTCGAGTAGTTTAATGTCACTAATCTCCTTTTCATGAGCTTGTTTAGAAAGTTTAATCTTTCAGCCAACAGGAACAGATATCACAGGCTCCCATAAACTGTCAAAGGGATCCATAATCATAAGGTCCACGACACACAAGAGCTCAAAGCTAACGTAACACTAGGTAGACAGAGGGCAAACAGCTGGACTGACAGCTGTCTATCACCACATCTGGCTAACTAAGCCAGGGGTTAGCTGAAATGAATAAGATAAGGTTCTGATTGCAGTGTGGCAAATGTAATTGAAACGATTCGCTAAATTACCCACTTTCGAGCCAGCGGCAAAAAAACATATGCAACGTTCCATCAATCTGGACAGTGGATATAGCCTGAGCCATGTATTTAGAGAGTTGGGCCAACTTTTAGAATTTTGTATATTGTTCTAATTCTAGACATTCAGTTACATAGCATTATTTAAATATCCCCATGTTATGTTAGTGGAGTTCCATAGAATTTTGAAGTGTCATGTATATGCATCTAATACCATGGCATTGATGAATACTCGTTTTTGATTGGCTTGAAGGGCATTCTAGAGCGTGCATTATTTCTCTTTATAAACTGGGTGGTTCGAGCCCTGAATGCTGATTGGCTGACAGCCGTGGTATATCAGACTGTATACCACAGGTGTTACAAAACATTTTTTTTTACTGCTCTAATTTCGTTGGTAACCAGTTTATAATAGCAATAAGGCACCTCGGGGGTTTGTGATATATGGCCAATATACAACGGCTAAGGGCTGTGTCCAGGAACTCCATGTTGCGTTGTGCATAAGAACAGCCCTCAGCCGTGGTATATTGGCCATATACCACACCTTTTCGGGCCTTAGTGCTTAATTAACTCACAGTATATTAGCACGGTAGAATTCAATCGCTATAGTTATTTTTTACGTTTTGTTGAGCTTAATTTGAAAGCAAAAGTCAAATTGAAAACAGTATTGGTATTGTTGAATTCAGTTTTCATAATAGCAAAATAGGACTGATGGTTTGGCTAGCTAAACCAGCAGTTCTGTTTATTTGGTTACCACGGCAACTACTGTACCTTTCTAGTAAACTTGCTAACTACTTCAGTGGATGTTGAACACATTTACAGTGCCTACAGAAAGAATTCAGACCCCTTGACTTTTTCCACATTTTATTACGTAACAGCCTTATTCTAAAATGGATTAAATAAAACATCTTCCCCAGCAATCTACACACAACACCCCATAATGATGAAGTGAAAACAGGTTGTTAGAAGTTTTAGCAAATGTATAATAAAAAAAAACCAGATACCTTATTTACATAAGTATTCAGACTCTTTGCTATGAGACTCGCAGTTGAGCTCAGGTGCATCCTGTTTCCATTGATCGTCCTTCAGATGTTTCTAGAACTTGATTGGAGTCCACCTGTGGTAACTTCAATTGATTGAACATGATTTGGAACTGTCTATAAAAGTCCCACAGTTGACAGTGCACGTCAGAGCAAAAGCCAAGCCATGAGGTCCGAGACAGGATTGTGTCGAGGTACAGATCTGGGGAAGGGTACAAAAAATGTCTGCAGCATTGAAGGTCGCCAAGAACACAGTGGCCTCCATCATTCTTAAATGGAAGAAGTTTGGAACCACCAAGACTCTTCCTAGAGCTGGTCGCCTGGCCAAACTGAGCAATCAGGGGAGAAGGGCCTTGGTCAGGGAGGTGAGTATTCAACAATGCCATGGTATAAGTAAGGGATAATCAACTAGGGGCTCTATGCTTTCTATGGAAAATAATGCAACTCCGTGGAAGGTCAGTTCCACTTTGCTAGCGCGTCGTTCCACGTCGTTCATTATTTTCAAGGAACGCACAGCCACTCATTGATTATCCCTTACTTGTCACGACTTCCACCGAAGTCGGTTCCTCTCCTTGTTCGGGCGGCATTCGGCGGTCGACGCCACCGGTCTTCTAGCCATCGCCGATCCACCTTTCATTTTCCATTTGTTTTGTCTTGTTTTCCCACACACCTGGTTTTCATTTTCCTCATGAACGCGCCTCCTCTTCTGTTTACATCCGGTGACTAGTTAGAAATTCTTCTTCTATTACCATCCAGAGCAACCTAACATCACCAAACACTGTCTAGAGACTGTTGACATCCAGTGGAAGCAATAGGTACTGCAATCTTACTCCCATATATGGCTGTTTTCAATAGGGAGGGGTTCAAAATGAGGCAATGTGTCAAAATCACTTTTTCCAGGACAGAAATTCCTCAGGTTTTCACCTGCTATATCAGTTCTGTTATACTCACAGACAATATTTTAACGCTCTTAGAAACTTCAGAGTGTTTCCTATCCAATAGTGCTAATTATGTGCATATCCTCGTTTCTGGGCCTGAGTGTCAGGCCTTTTACTTTGGGCACGTCAGACTCTCCAAAACCAACACCTCAGCTGCTGCTCCCTAAGAAGTTAACTTTTAATAACACAACAAAAACGACATTCATTTTCATATTCCATCTATCTTCATTACCACCATTTTGGCTGCCGAAACATATTGTCCCAAAGTCCATTTATTGCATGTTACTGTTCTGAGGTAGATTCTCCATAGGCCCATCATACATTCCATATTCCTCCACAATGAGAGGACAAAGGGGTTTTGTCTGCTGCCTTAAGATTTACAATGGGCGTGAGGTGTCATTAAACCCCCCACCTTCCATACCTCTTGATCTCTCCCCCTCTGGTGGGCGTTAGAGATGTCTCTGTAGGAGTGTGGTCCATGGTAACCTGACCTGAACAGGCCAGTCATGACACCATATTTTTGTGATAAATTACACTGGTCCTCCAAAATATTGTGAAAAGTATTTATAAAATATAAATAGCCCACACTTTAGATGAGGCCACACAAAAAGACTTAACTAATTATTAGTAAATTGTTTATTAGGACCTATATTAAACATCTTTATGAAAGGTGTAATGATTAATACATGATGAGTAAAATGATTTACTAATCCATTATAAATGCTTTATTGCATGGTTATTATAAAGTTTTAAGTTGTTCTCATACAATGACTCAACCGGACTCAGTATAAGACTCACATACAGTATGTTAAAGTCAGTTTGCTCAATGAATTCATGGTAATATTGGTGGCAGCCTCTGTTTGTAATCTCTGCAATTGCTGAGCCCATCAAAGGAGTAAATTATGCATATCCAGCTAATCCTGGTCCTGTCTGTATTACAATGGCTCCACATTTCTAGAGATCTCTCCTGGTGTTACATACTTGCAAAATAAACATTCATCAGAGAAAATGATGCATCCCAAGGCAAATAAGATTAGATATGCTGGTCCACAATAATATTTTTGTGGTATACATTAGTAGAGTAATACTCTACTATTACCACAGATTGGACAGATGGTAGAGGACAATGCCACATCAAGCCAAAAATGATACAGAGTGCCTCTTAAAGATATTCCAAACAGACGTTTCGCTCCAAGTTACCAGCAATGCCCTCCTCACAAACATTATCACAAGTTACCAGGAACTTTGACTCTAGATACCATCTTGAATTAGTGACGGGCTAATGTGCAGCAGGCCTTCTTGTCTCCCTGTCATCTCCAATGGAGACACAGGAAGTGGATATCGGCCACAGCTTGTGCCCACATTTCACATCCACTCTGCTTCACGCCACCCCTCACTGTAGTAAACCATGTGGGAGTTAGACTATGTTATGAAGTGAGGCAGACTTAATAAACTTGATAAACTTTCCCATCTTTCACCATGAAGCTTTTAAAGTATTAAGATGGACCAAGTGTGTTGGAGTCTTAAAGGGCTGGTGGAGCCATAAATTGAAACATAACTGCAAGCCAGCACATTTACAGTCTAAATATGACTGTAGCACTCTAAACATCTCTTAAGCTGATATCTAACGCACAGTGAATTTAAATGAGTTAAAAGATAATAAATATGATTTGTTCGAGATCCCTCATTGTCCACAGAGCAGCACATTACTGGATGGAGCAAGCTAGGGTGATAAATGGCAGTGCATAAAAACAAATCAAGGTATATGTGTGAACTTCATGGCAGTCAAAACCACACATAGATGATGACCACAGAATTTATGTTCAGGTCAAGTGATGTAATTGAATGGTTTAGTTAACAAATATGCATAGGCTCTGACAAGCAACAAAATAGTTATGGGAAAAAGTGAAAACTGTTTTTGTTTTGACAAGGCTTTTCCCAAGAGATAAGCTACTACAGGATGAGCTGTAGTAGCTGATCGATGGGATGATGAAGATGATCAAAGTGTACAAGTATTCATTCTGACATCCCAGTCACCTTTTTGTACACTCACTGTTAAGAGTTCTGTTTTCAAAAATAGTTTTGGTTTGACTGCGCCTTAGGTTGGGTGTTTGTATGAAACTTCAGGGTGAAAAGGGGTGAAATCTGTTGCTATCTCTCAAAACATTCTACGCTGCCTGCAGTATTCACACTAAAAACATATATTCTGCACAGACTATGTTACGGCGATGCAGCCTTCAATGCGTAGGAGCCAGCTGTCCATGGTGCTGCCAAAGTAGACTTTCACCATGCACTAAACTGATAATAGAATTGCTGATGTGCCTGTGTGCTCTGTCCAAAGTCCTGGAATTCATTCATGTTTTTTTATGATTTTGCCCTTTACCTGAAATCTGTTACTGTATCTATCTACTTCAGCGTTGTTGCTGAACAATTTTTCCGTCCACTTACATCTTTGTCAAATTCATTCAATCAATAAATGAAATGTATTTCGCACTTGTCACAACGTGCTATGCAGATACCCAGCCTAAAACCCCAAAGAGCAAGCAATGAAAATGCAGAAGTACAGTAGCTATGAAAAACTCCCTAGAAGGCAGGAACCTAGAAAGAAACCAGGCAGATAGGGGTGGACAGTCCTTTTCCGGCTGTATCGGGTAGAGATTTAAGAGTACATGTGTCCACACAGTTCAGAGTGTTGAAATCTACCGATTGCCATAATGATTCATCTCTGTCTGGATATGAAACACACACTCCACATCACTGTTTTTCTCTCTCCACTTCCTTCTTTTTGTTAATTTCTAATTAACTGAGTTTCAAAAGACCAACAGAGTAAACTGCTCTGTGTTTGGGTGTGAGACTTTCAATCTCTTAATCATTGGTTTTGCTGAGTCAAGGACAAGCATTGAAATACTATACTGTAAAACGAATATTGCACAGAATGACCCAGTGTGATATGGATGTGAAATACTAGGGAAATTATATTTGGTCCAAGAGCTTAGAATCAAATTGAATAAACCCACACTATTTGGTTTAGACAGGCAAAATATGGTCGTACTATTTTATATACTGTATCATACAACAATCTTAACCTGTTGCACTATAAGTTACATGACTCCCCCTCCAGCCCTCACCACTCTCTCAGGATGCTATGTAACAATGTAATTAAGACAGTGTGATGTCTGTCACTAGACTAGGTCTGGTTTGTGATTAAGTGACAAACCAATTGTTTCTTGATTACACCCATCTTTCCTTGGGTGATTTTGTTCTTATTTTCAGGTTTCTGTCACAGCTCATTAGACACGTTCTGGAATTAGCACATTGCTAAAAAATGGCCTCCACTGACTGTTGGTGATTAGCTGCTAGTCTATGTAGGCTTAGGCGTTGTCAGTTTCCATCCATCTGTCGGTTGTCTGAACGGTGTCTGTTATATCCCGAATGATACACTGTTCTTTGCCAACACAGACTATAGCAATGCAGACCCTTAAATGCATATCTGGGATCTTAATGTTTGTAATTAGAAGTTAATGGCAACTCTGTAAGCGATAAAAATGTGGTGTTTCATCATAATGGATTTAATCAAATAAATGTTTACTATTAAACACCCAAGGAAATATTTAGGAAACACAACAAAATAAAGGAAACACTTGAGTAAATGATGAATACAAAGTAGCCTATAATGAAAGCAGGTGCTTCCACACAGGTGTGGTTTCGAAGTTAATTAAGCAATTAACATCTTATCATGCTTTGGGTCATTTATAAAAATGTCCAGTTGCCCTTTAGGGTTTCCATTAGGAGAATGTGGCACTGGACATTTGAACGGCAGCATTTTAATTTACCGGACATTTGAAAAATGTACCGGACCTATATTCATTGGGTGGTAACCTGATTAGGGCATCCACCCACAGTGCTCAGAATGACAGAAATCATAGTTAAATTATGGTAATTCATCTTAACGAACATGTAACTCATGGATGTGTCCTTCTTTCGAATTCCGAAGCGCACTTTGAAGATGTTAGAATAACTGTCCACGTACTTTTCCTCACCCACAAATTGTTTGTAGCCTATGTCAATCTACTATCCCCCATTAAAGAAAAGTTTACCTATTCTATTGGCCAGCTTGTTGTTCTGTGCAAGAATGAAATATTCCATACAGACTCTGGGACTGTACATAAAATAAACAGTAATTCAATGTTTTTTTTTAAAAAGCAGTGAGGCTGATGCAACAGATAAGAACGTTTACCCTAATATGTTGATAAACTATTTATTCACATTATAAGTGCAGCAATGAGCACACGACTGTAGGCAACGCTCAAATTAATTCCTTAATACAATTTGTGGAAAACACCTTTGTCAAAAGCACACCGCACATGCGAGCGGTTTCATGTGACAGAGATGAAAATATCAGTTAGAAATTTAGAAAGAGGGGAGATCTAAAGATTCAACAACTAGCATGGGTTGTTAATATAACTAGGATTGTGCATTTGGCTACAAGAGAATGAAAGAAAGTTGATTTGAAATAGAACATGCAAGAAATAGGCTACTGGTTTCAATGGCATATGGAAGTCTTTATAAAATAGTTGACTCCATGTTCCTATGGCAAGGTAAGACATGCCTCATAATACAAAGTAAAACTTTTAGGTTTCAAACAATTAAGTATATGTTTTCAAAATGCATACTGCATGGTGCATGTTTGTGATTCCGCGGTAGCAGAACTGTGGAGCTCATTAATAAGAGATGGATTAATCTTAGGTTTTCTTTTCACACCCAACTACGTTCCATTCAATTTACAAATGGCAAATCGAATTGTGGGGCCAGAGACTTGAATGAAATATGTTCTGAAGGCTACCAAAAAGCAATATTAACCTGTTGAATGTTAATGTTAACTGGATGGCAGTATACAACATATCTTCATGAGAGGGATATGATCTGTAAGTAGTAATACCTTATACTATTAAAAAGCTCTGATTTTTTTGTTACTTATAATTTATCTATGATTTATATGTACTTTTTGCTCTAGTATGCACTGCTATAGGTAATAGTATGAAAAATAGTACATTTTAGATTTCATTTTCAAATGTCATATGCTATGAACAACCTATTCATGACAAATAGGGGAAGAGAGCTTGCATTTCTTTTTTGATAATCTTCCTATATTCACAATCAACTTTACAATTGACATGCTATAAGATTTTAGCTGCCTTAATACTGTAATTTTCTATTTAATTAGTTGTCAGGGAAAATCCGTCTCAATTACTGGTGAACTGCTCTCATTCATTGCTGTCTCTATCCCACTGTCAACATACCAAAGAGTCAGAGAGTAAGAGGCGAAGTGAGGTTTCACTTCGCCCAACATTTCTCTGTGAAAAAAAAGTTCACGAAGGGAGGAATGTTTGTATGGAGGTCAAAGAGTGTCGAATTTAGTCAACAAAAATTGTATTAGTTAATTTGCTACGTGAGGCTTATTTGATCGGATAGAAGTTCCGTAATGATTAGGTTGTTACAAATGCACTGATATAAGTGGACACACACGGCATTTTGGCAACTTTGAAAAAAAATGACTTTACAGTCATCAGTATCCAAGATGGCGTAGCAGTCAGACGTCTTTTGTCCTCGTCGTGTCCCGTGCATATATCCATGTATATATCTTTTATATATCTTTTTTCTTCACATATCTTTTTTTATATTTTTCTTAACCTCAACTTCAACATACTCTCCTGCAATCCACCTCACCCAATGTGGTATGGATCTGCTATTTTTTTTACTTTTGAACTGGAACCCCATACAGAAGCTAGCCAGCTAACTAGCTACTAGCGGTCATCAGCTACCTTTAGCCCGGACAACTCTCGCCAGTCTGCACAGCACGACTCAAACCAGAGAAAATCGGACTTATTTTTCTCCATATCTCCGGATTCCTACCTCAAGCTCTGAACCTTTTCACCTGGATCATCGCAGCTAGCTAGCTGCTACCCGAGTGGCCACTCCTGGCTAACGTCTCTGTCCCGAAGCAAGAACCAATTACCCTGGAGCTAGCCTTTGCTAGGCCCATCCCCCGGCTAGCCAAAGAGGTCCATCAGCCACTCCTTGGGCTACAATACCTATTTTGCCATTTTGGCCTGGACCCCCACCAACCCATCACGACTGGACTACCAACGTAATTCGCCCAAGTTTTTTTTTTAACTGGCTCCTCCGTCGTGACGTCCCCTGAATGCCCATCTGCTAGCCTGCTAGCCGCGGCGCGCTAGCTGTCTAGGGCATAGCGGACTGTTAGCTTAAGAGGCCCATCAGACAAATTCTTTGGCCACTATACATATCCGGCCCGCCGAGCCACTCACTGGACCCCTATTATCACTCGGCTACGCATGCCTCTCCCTAATGTCAATATGCCTTGTCCATTGCTGTTTTGGTTAGTAATTATTGCCTTATTTCACTGTAGAGCCTCTAGCCCTGCTCAATACGCTTAGTTAACTCTTTAATTCCACCTCCCACACATGCGGTGACCTCACCTGGTTTAAGTGATGTTTCTAGAGACAATATCTCTCTCATCATCACTCAATGCATAGGTTTACCTCCACTGTATTCACATCCTACCATACCTTTGTCTGTACATTATGCCTTGAATCTATTCTACCGGGCTCAGAAACCTGCTCCTTTTACTCTCTGTTCCGAATGTACTAGACGACCAGTTCTTATAGCCTTTGGCCGTACCCTTATCCTACTCCTCCTCTGTTCCTCTGGTGATGTAGAGGTTAATCCAGGCCCTGCAGTGCCTAGCTCCACTCCCATTCTCCAGGTGCTCTCATTTGTTGACTTCGGTAACCGTAAAAGCATTGGTTTCATGCATGTTAACATTAGAAGCCTCCTTTGTTTTATTCAGTGCCTCAGCACACTCTGCCAACCCGGACCAGCACAAAAACATCCTGTGGCGTAATGCAATAGCATTGAACAGTTCAGGGAAGTTAGGAACCAATATACACAGGCAGTCAGGAAAGCAAAAGCTAGCTTTTTCAAACAGACTCCAAAAAATTCTGAGACACTGTAAAGTCCATGGAGAATAAGAGCACCTCCCAGCTGCCCACTGCACTGAGGCTAGGAAACACTGTCACCACAGATAAATCTGCGATAATTAAGAATTTCAATAAGCATTTTTCTACGGCTGTCCATGCTTTCCACCTGGTTACCCCTACCCCGGTCAACAGCCCTGCATCCCCCACAGCAACTTGCCCAAGCCTCCCCCATTTCTTCTTCACCCAAATCCAGATAGCTGATGTTCTGAAAGAGCTGCAAAATCTGGACCCCTACAAATCAGCCAGGCTAAACAATCTGGACCCTCTCTTTCTAAAATTATCTGCCGCAATTGTTGCAACCCCTATTACTAGCCTGTTCAACCTCTCTTTTGTATTGTCTGAGATCCCCAAAGATTGGAAAGCTGGTCATCCCCCTATTCAAAGGGGGAGACACTCTAGACCCAAACTGCTACAGACCTATATCTATCCTACCCTGCCTTTCTAAGGTCTTCGAAAGCCAAGTTAACAAACAGATCACCGACCATTTTGATTCCCACCGTACCTTCTCCACTATTCAATCGGGTTAACGAGCTGGTCATGGGTGCACCTTAGCCACGCTCAAGGTCCTAAACGATATCATAGCCATCATAGATAAGAGACAATACTGTGCAGTTGTATTCATCGACCTGGCCAAGGCTTTCGACTCTGTCAATCACCACATTCTTATCGGCAGACTCAACAACCTTGGTTTCTCAAATGACTGCCTCGCCTGATTCACCAACCACTTCTCAGACAGAGTTCAGTGTGTCAAATCGGAGGGCATGTTGTCCGGACCTCTGGCAGTCTCTATGGGGGTGCCACAGGGTGCAATCCTCGGGCTGAATATTTTCTCTGTATACATCAATGATGTCGCTCTTGCTGCTGGTGATTCTCTGATCCACCTCTACGCAGACGACACCATTCTGTGTACTTATGGCACTTCTTTGGACACTGTGTTAACAAACCTCCAGACGAGCTTCAATGCCATACAACACTCCTTCTGTGGCCTCCAACTGCTCTTAAATGCAAGTAAAACTAAATGCATGCTCTTCAACCGATCGCTGCCCACACCTGCCCGCCCATCCAGCATCACTACTCTGGAAGGTTCTGACTTAGAATATGTGGACAACTACAAATACCTAGGTGTCTGGTTAGACTGTAATCTCTCCTTCCAGACTCACATTAAGCATCTCCAATTCAAAATTAAATCTAGAATCAGCTTCCTATTTCGTAACAAAGCATCCTTCACTCATGCTGCCAAACATTCCCTCATAAAACTGACTATCCTACCGATCCTTGACTTCAGCGATGTCATTTACAAAGCCTCAAACACTCTACTCAGCAAACTGGATGCAGTCTATCACAGTGACATCCGTTTTGTCACCAAAGCCCCATATACTACCCACCACTGTGACCTGTATGCTATCGTTGGCTGGCCGTCGCTTCATATTCATCTCCAAACCCACTGTCTCCAGGTCATCTATAAGTCTTTGCTAGGTAACCATAGCAGCACCCACCCATAGCACGCGCTCCAGCAGGTATATTTCACTGGTTACCCCCAAAGCCTATTCCTCCTTCGGTCGCCTTTCCTTCCAGTTCTCTGCTGCCAATGACTGGAACGAACTGCAAAAATCACTGAAGCTGGAGACTCATATCTCCCTCACTAGCTTTAAGCACCAGCTATCAGAGGAGCCCACAGATCACTGCACCTGTACATAGCCCATCTGTAAATAGCCCATCCAACTACCTCATCCCCATACTGTTATTTATTTTGCTCCTTTGCACCCCAGTATCTCTACTTGCACACTCATCTTCTGCACATCTCTCACTCCAGTGTTTAATTGCTATAATGTAATTATTTCTCCACTATGGCCTATTTATTGCCTTACCTCCCTTGCACACACTGTGTATATATATATATATATATATATATATATATATATATATATATATATATATATATATATATATATATATATATATATGTACATTTCAATTGTATTATTGACTGTATGTTTGTTTATTCCATGTGTAACTGTGTTGTTGTTTGTGTCGCACTGCTTTGCTTTATCTTGGCCAGGTCGCAGTTGTAAATGAGAACTTGTTCTCAACTAGCCTACCTGGTTAAATAAAGGTGAAATAAAATTNCCCCTTCCCTATTGCCACATTTTGTTAAGTTACAGCCTTATTCTAAAATGGATTAAATAAAAACAATCATCATTAATCTACACACAATACCCCATTATGGCACAGTGAAAACAGGTTTTATATACATTTTTGCAAATGTATTAAAAATAAAGAACAGAATAACCTTATTTACATAAGTGTTCAGACCCTATACCATGAGACTCGAATTTGAGCTCAGGTGCATCCTGTTTACGTTGATCATCCTTGAGATGTTTCTACAACCTGATTGTAGTCCACCTGTGGAATATTCAATTGATTGGACTATATATGGTCCCACAGTTGACAGTGGATGTCAAAGAATTGTCTGTAGAGCTCTGAGACAGGATTGTGTTGAGGCACAGATCTGGGGAAGGGTACCAAAATAATTCTGCAGCATTGAAGGTCCCCAAGAACACAGTGGCCTCCATCATTCTTAAATGGAAGAAGTTTGGAACCACCAAGCTGTCTGCCCTGCCAAACTGAGCAATCAGGGGAGAAGTGCCTTGGTCAGAGAGGTGACCAAGAACCCAGTGGTCACTCTAACAGAGCTCTAGAGTTCCTCAGTGGGGATGGGAGAACCTTCCAGAAGGACAACCATCTCTGAAGCCACTCCTCAGTAAAAGGCACATGACAGCCCGCTTGGAGTTTGCCAAAAGGCACCTAAAGACTCTCTGACCATGAGAATCAAGAGTCTCTGGTCTGTTGAAACCAAATTGAACTCTTTGGCCTGAATGCCAAGCGTCAAGTCTGGAGGAAACCTGGCACCATCACTACGGTGAAGCATGGTGGTGGCAGCATCATGCTGTGGGGATGTTTTTCAGCTGCAGGGACAGGGAGATTAGTCAGGATCGAGGGAAAGATGAACGGAGCACAGAGATCCTTGATGAAAACCTGCTCCAAAGCGCTCAGGACCTCAGACTGGGGGGAAGGTTCACCTTCCAACAGGACAATGACCCTAAGCACACAGCGCAGGAGTGGTGTCGGGAAAAGTCTCTGAATGTCCTTGAGTGAGCCAGCCAGAGCCCCGACTTCAACCCGATCAAACATCTATGGAGACCTGAAAATAGCTGTGCAGCAACGCTCCCCATACAACCTGACAGAGCTTGTCAGGATATGCAGAGAAGAATGGGAGAAAATCCCCAAATACAGGTGTGCTAAGCTTGTAGTGTCATACCCAAGAAGACTCAAGCCTGTAATCACTGCCAAAGGTGCTTCAACAAAGTACTGAGCAAAGGGTCTGAACACTTGTGTACAGTTGAAGTTGGAAGTTTGCATACACTTTAGCCAAATACATTTAAACTCAGTTTTTCACAATTGCTGACATTTAATCCTAGTAAAAACTCTGTGTCTTAGGTCAGTTAGGATCACCACTTTATTTTAAGAATGTGAAATGTCAGAATAATAGAGAAATTTATTTCAGCTTTTATTTCCTTCATCACATTCCCAGTGGGTCAGAAGTTTACAAACACTCAATTAGTATTGGTGGCATTGCCTTTAAATTGTTTCACTTGGGTAAAACGTTTCGGGTAGCCTTCCACAAGCTTCCCACAATAAGTTGGGTGAATTTTGGCACATTCCTCCTGACAGAACTGCTGTAACTGAGTCAGGTTTGTAGGCCTCCTTGCTTGCACACGCTTTTTCAGTTCTGCCCACAAATGTTCTATGGGATTGAGGTCAGGGCTTTATGATGGCCACTTCAATACCTTGACTTTGTTGTCCTTAAGCTATTTTGCCACCACTTTGGAAGCATGCTTGGGGTCATTGTCCATTTGGAAGACCCATTTGCAACCAAGCTTTGACTTCCTGACTGATGTCTTGAGATGTTGCTTCAATATATTCACATCATTTTCCATCCTCATGATGCCATCTATTTTGTGAAGTGCTCCAGTCCCTCCTGCAGCAAAGCACCCCCACAACATGATGCTGCCACCCCCGTGCTTCACGGTTGGGATGGTGTTCTTCGGCTTGCAAGCCTCCCCCTTTTTCCTCCAAACATAACGATGGTCATTATGGCCAAACAGTTCTATTTTCGTTTCATCAGACCAGAGGACATTTCTCCAAAAAGTACAATCTTTGTCCCCATGTGCAGTTGCAAACCGTGGTCTGGCTTTTTTATGGCAGTTTTGGAGCAGTGGCTTCTTCCTTGCTGAGCGGCCTTTCAGGTTATGTCGATATAGGACTTGTTTTACTGTGGATATAGATACTTGTGTACCTGTTTCCTCCAGCATCTTCACAAGGTCCTTTGCTGTTGTTCTGGGATTGATTTGCACTTTTCGCACCAAAGCACATTCATCTCTAGGAGACAGAACGCGTCTCCTTCCTGAGCGGTATGACGGCTGCGTGGCCCCATGGTGTTTATACTTGCGTACAATTGTTTGTACAGATGAACGTGGTACCTTCAGGCGTTTGGAAATTGCTCCCAAGGATGAACCAGACTTGTGGAGGTCTACCATTGTTTTTCTGAGGTCTTGGCGGGTTTCTTTTGATTTTCCCATGATGTCAAGCAAAGAGGCACTGAGTTTGAAGGTAGGTACACCGCCAATTGACTCAAATGATGTCAATTAGGCTATCAGAAGCTTCTAAAGCAATTACATCGTTTTCTGGAATTTTCCAAGTTGTTTAAATGCACAGTCAATTTAGTGTATGTAAACTTCTGACCCACTGGAATTGTCATACAGTGAATTATACATGAAATAATCTGTCTGTAAACAATTGTTGGAAAAATTACTTGTATCATGCACAAAGTAGATGTCCTAACAAGAAATGTGTGGAGTGGTTGAAAAACGACTCCAACCTAAGTGTATGTAAACTTCAGACATCAACTGTAAATGTGATATTTAAAAACAAAATGTTTATACATTTAAAGAAAAAATCTAAATACCTGTTTTTGTTTTGTCATTATGGGGTATCGTGTGTTGATTGATGAGGGGGTAAAAAACAATTTAAGCAATTTTAGATTAAGGCTGTAACGTAACAAAATGTGGAAAAAGTCAGTGTCTGAATACTTTCCGAATGCACTGTATATTGATGTTTGTCAAAGAAGTGTGGGACTTCTTCCTATCATTGCAGTAGACTCTCTACTTCGCAGAGCTATGCAGTGAAATATGGAGTGGTCCGCCACAAATTGACGGACAATCCAATCAGCGAATGAGCGTTATGGCGGGACTCACGAGCTTCCAATGGTTGTGGATATTTAATCCGATTCCTCAGAGTCATTCGAGGCCAACTGCTTTGAAGCAGGGAAGCAAGCTATGAGGTACAACTTTCGTATAGTGATTTGGCCTAACAGAAGTTGATTTATAAGCAAATTACCTTGATATGCCTTGATAATACTATTCAATTATAACGAATCCCCTTAAGGTTTACTTATTCATATTCCTGTGATGTTATAAATCTTTCTTTATATTGAATCAATAGCTATCTTATTGAATGCAGCCTTCTCCTAGTATTGGTTTATCTTTTAATTTTGTATTTCACAGAACATCTCTCTGTGGTGAGGGAAGATTATCATTCTCTGCAGTGATGTTTAGATGATAGGATGTCTATCTTCTGCAACCTGTGTTCTTCAACACCGGTCTAACTTGGGTTTTGTCATTGAGCTTTTAATTTCATGCAACAGTCATTGCAGCATGTTCTGTGAACAGCATGCAAAAAGGGATAAAAGACAAGAAAATATTGAATTAAATAATTAATGTTGCTACGACACGTTACTCTGTAAGCTATACTTTTTTTCTATTGTGGTTTACTGTGCTGTATTGCAAAGATCAATAGAGCAGTTTCACTCTGTCAACTTACAATTATCATGAATATTAAGGCTATACGCACTACATGTTACACACATAGACACTCAACCATGCAAATTGGCAGAGTTATTATTTATTTGGACATCACACATTATAGTCTTACTCTTATACAGACATCGTACACACTCATTATTTCACATCCAATATCATACACATCAACCTACTCAGATATGTTACACACATAATTTGTCTACATTTTCTAACATCTGTGGCATTGGCTCACAGGCAAGGGGAAAAAATAAATATTGCTAGAACCTATTTCTTGAATTCTAAATATCAGACATTTGAAAGCTCTAGTTTTGACCTTCATAATACCTCTGATGGCAGTAACTTTACAAGCACTAATTATGATACATTTAGACTGAGAATCATATTTAAATATGGTAAGCGGTAAAATAAGTATAGCAGATTATAAAAAAAGATCAGTCTTTACATGGCTAAATGAAAAGGAGTACAACATATACTGTTTACAGGAAACTCACTCTACATCCTTAGATGAAGTTGCGTGGGAAAAGGAATGGGGTGGTGAAATAATTTTCTGTCATGGACAAAGGAACTCAAAGGGTGTGATGATATTAACTAACAAAAATGTCTGATCTGAATGTGCAAATAGTCAGGAATGATTCGCAAGGAAGGTGGATCATTTGGAATATGAAAGTGGTTAAAAAAGAGATTTGGCTCATTAATCTATATGGTCCAAATCAGGATTATCCACACTTCTTCGAAAACATTTATACCAATTCATTGAACTTACAGGCAACAAATGATCTAATCATTATGGTAGGAGACTATAACACAGTGTTAAGTACCTCAATGGACCGTAAAGGTAATCACTCTACAAACTATCATCACGTTGCCCTTACGGGAATCACAAATATTATGGACACATTAGAAATAGTGGATATTTGGAGACTAAAGAAACCCGACCTAGTGAGATATACATGGAGGAGACTTAATCAAGCTAGTCGTCTTGACTACTTTCTTGTCTCTTTCTCTCTTGCATTCAAGGTTAAAAAAGTTTTAATAGGAGACAGAATGCGATCGGCTGATCATGTAATTGGCATTCACATACCTCTTATTGATTTTCCACATGGACTGGGATATTGGAAATATAATCAAAGTTTACTGAGGACAACATTTTTCACTAAGACAAAATAATTTATAACTGAATTTTTCCAGTATAATATAGGTTCATCAAATCCCCTTATTGTTTGGGATACCTTTAAATGTACCTTCAGGGGTCATTCAATATTCATCAATAATAAAAAAGCAGTTTCTGGTTAAAGAGACAAGACTAACAAGGGAAATCCATGAACTAATAGTACAGGTAGATAGCAATAAAAACAATACTACAGAGATACAAAATAAGTTAGAGGAAAAACAAAAAGAACTTGAGGAACTTACTCAAGAACGATCTAATGTAATCTATTACAAAAATAAAGCAAACTGGATGGAATATGGAGAAAAATACACAAAATTCTTCCTGAATCTCCAATACAGGAACGCTAACAAAAATAATTTGCAGAAACTCGTTACTGAAGACAGAGTCATCTATGATTCTCCGAATGATATTTTAAAAGAGGAAGCTAATTATTTTAGGCAGATGTTCTCTTTTCCGTCTCATCCTCTCCCACTGAATTAAGATTATGGTAAGGAATTCTTTCCAGATAATATAAGAAATGGAAAATTAACAAATATACAGAAAGATCAGTGCGAAGGCCAAATTACAGAGGAAGAATTTTTGAAGCTATTAAATCCTTTCAGTCTGGAAAAACCCCAGGGCTTGATGGCATACCGGTAGAGGTATATCAAATATTTTTTGATATACTAAAAGCTCCATTGTTAGATTGTTTTAACTACTCCTATAGAAATGGTGGTCTGTCAGGTACTCAGCAGGAAGGTCTGATTTCTCTATTATTAAAACAAGACCCAGATTGCAAATATAAAGATGGAGGCCCCTTACACTTCAATGTTGTGATGCAAAAATACTAGCAAAATGCATGGCACTCAGAATATAAAGGGATTTACCAGGTATTGTTCATCCTGATCAGACAGGTTTTTTACATGGATGATACATTGGAGATAATATATGACAACTACTAGAAATAATACAACATCATGAAACATATAAGAAGCCAGGAATGGTATTTAGGCATTTGATAAAGTAAGACTGGATTTTATTTATAAATGCCTGGATTTTTTTCAATTTCGGTAATTCTCTTATAAAATGGGTAAACAAAATGTATAGCAACCCCAGGTGTAAAATTGTAAATAACGTCTACTTCTCAGAGTTTTGAATTGTCAAGAGGAGTTAAACAAGGGTGTCCGATCTCACCAATCTATCCGTTATGGCCATCGAAATGCTAGCAATTAAAATCAGATCCAATAACAACATTAGAGGATTAGAAATCCAAGTCTTAAAAACAAAGATGTCCATGTATGCCGATGACTCAAGTTTTATGTTAAGTCCACAAGCTAGATCCCTGCAATGTCTCATTAAAGATCTAGATAACTTTTCTGTACTCTCTGGACTAAAACCTAATTATGAAAAGTGTACAATATTACATATTGGATCCTTAAAAAATACAACTTTTACATTACCCTGCAGCTTACCTATAAAATGGGTGGATCGTGAAGTAGACATACTCGGTATTCATATCACAAAAGATAGACAAGATCCTGCAAAATATCACAAAAAATAGACAAGATCCTGCAACCATGGAGAGGTAAATACCTGTCTATTTATGGAAGAATTACCCTGATTAACTCCTTAGTCATATCGCAGTTTACTCACTTACTTATGGCGCTGCCTACTCCTGATGATTCATATGAGCAAAAAACCTTTAGCTTTATCTGGGATGCTAAACCAGACAAAATAAAATGAGCCTATCTATATAATGAATATGAATTGGGTGGGTTGAGATTATTAAATAGAAAATCACTAAACCTCTCTCTAAAAGCTTCACTCATTCAAAAGTTTTATTTGAACCCTAAATGGTTCTCAAGTAGATTACTAAGAAAAGCTCATCCATTGTTCAAAAATTGCCTTTTTGCCTTTGTGCAGATTGCCATGTCTCATTTTCGATTAATTGAAAATGATACTTTTTTCAAAGTATCTCTCTTTTTCGAACAAGCATTGCAGAGTTGGCTACAATTTCAATTTCATCCCCCTGAAAAGATAGAACAAATATTACAACAAATATTATGGCTGAACTCAAATGTGCTGGTTGATAAAATACCTGTATTTATGGGAAAGATGTTTGAAAAGGGTATTTTGTTCTTAAATTATATTGTAAATTGTAATGGTAGAGTTATGTCCTTCATGGAGTTATCAGAATTGTACGGGAAGGTCTGCTCAATCCAAGAGTACAACCAATTGATTACAGCATTGCCCCAAAAATTTAGGAGGCGGGTGGCAGCGGGAGGAGGTAGGGAACTGGTCTGTCTGCCCAATATAAAGGATCAAAACTGTCAGAGGAATAAAAATAGCATAAATAGGAAAGTATACCAGTTTCATTTGAGGACCAGGATGTTGACAACTGTGCCATACAGATTGCAAAAGAGATTTTTGATGTACCGATTTCATGGTACAGGGTGTATGAGTTGATATATAAAACAACGCAAGATTCAAGACTTCGTGCTTTTCAGCTAAAATTATTATATAGAATTCTTGCCACCAACAAAATGTTGAATATTTGGGGCATAAAATCATTGAAGCTCTGCAGATTTTGTTGTGAAAGTATTTATCTTCAACTCGCAATCTGGGGATTCTATTCGATTAGATAGATTGAAATTGTGCATTAAACATCACAGCATAGTTGAAAGATATGTGTTGCGTAGAAACCCGAAGTGGGTGGCCAGCAGAGATAGATGGGATGGGCTGAGGGAAGCTGAGGGTTGGTATGTGGATTTGGAGACAAGTGGGAGTGGAGTTGCTGTGTGAGAGAGAATGATGGTCAAAAATAAAAGTCAAAATAAAACATAATAAAAGTACATTTGAATGACACTAAGTGGCAGTGTTTTTAAAACTAATGCCGGTTTGCCTGAGGCTGATGCCGTGCAGGTGTTTGTACACATACATATACACACACTCTCATTCAAATAAACACATACAACAACACACATACATGTGATAGTGCCAGACATGCACACAAACATATACAATTGGCATTACTGTTATTCTTTTAGTTGTCCTTGATGTCCTTTGTTTTAAATGTATTATTATTATTATTATTATTATTACATATTTTTTTGCATTGTTTGCTGTTTTCTTCTGTATTTTCCTTTTTTCTCTTTAGTTAATTATCTTGGTTGTTGGTGCAAAATAATAAAAACCTTCAGTACTGTTGGTCATCTAGTGGGTTTGCAAGGCATAATGTGAGAGAATACTAAGAGAAGCCTGACACACATGCACACACACACCCCTTGGACATCTGCTGGTGGGTAGTGTTGGTAGTGGTGTGTGAAGCAGACAGGGCAAGGCCACACTCCCCAGGGAGTTTAGATGCAGACATTCACAAAAAACTAAGAATGCTAAATGTTCCTGAAATAACTTGAAACTGACAAAAGCATTTGGCATCCACCATTGTTTATTCCATATTTAATAGAAATCAGACTTTGCTTTTTATTTTTTACTTAACATAATATTGTAAATAATAAAACTAATGTGACCCTAAACCTAATATTTAGTTTGACAACCTTTTAGAGGCAATCACTGCAATCAAACATTTTGTGTAGCTCTCAATGAGACTTCTGCACCTGTTAACTACTTACGGAGTGGCGCCAAATTCAAAATCCAAAAGTTGAATTATTAAACATTCATCAATACACAAGTGTTGCATAGTCATCAAAAGCTCTGCTTCTTGGCAATATCACAGCGTTGTCAGATTTCAAAAAGGCTTCACGGCGAAAGCACAACATTTGATTGTTTGAGGGTAGCACCTCCAATATTTTTCTCATTAGCATAAATTCATGAACCATCGCGGTTCACACAAAACCCATTTCACAGCGAAAACAAATCCCTTACCTTTTGAAGAACTTCTGCTGAGGGCTTCCCAAGTGTCCAACGAAGACATCCAATGGTTCTTTTGTTAGAAAAAGTCATTTATTATATCCATAAATCTCTGTTTGGTTGGCGCGTTATGATCATAAAATACAGCGTCCACTCGCCCATTAAACCGTGAAGAGAACGCGTTCAACCTATACCTATACACTTGTCCAAGAACAATCAAACATCATTGATAATGTATCCTTAGGAACACTTTTATGTATATTTACTATAATATTTCAACCGGATTATAAACTGGACGATAGGAAAGGAAAAAACCACAGCGCGCGCTAGCCCGTGAACTCGCATCCTCTTCTGTTTACATCCGATGACCAGTTCGAAATTCTTCTTCTATTACCATCCAGAGCAACCTAACATCATCAAACACTGTCTAGAGACTGTTGACATCCAGTGGAAGCAATAGGTACAGCAATCTTACTCCCAGAAATGGCTGTTTTCAATAGGGAGGGGTTCAAAATGAGGCAATGTGTCAAAAACACCTTTTCAAGGACAGAAATTCCTCGGGTTTTCGACTGCTATATCCGTTCTGTTATACTCACAGACATTATGTTAACGCTTTTAGAAACTTCAGAGTGTTTCTTATCCAATAGTACTAATTATGTGCATATCCTATTTTCTGGGCCTGAGTGGGAGGCATTTTACTTTGGGCACGCCAGACTCTCCAAAACCGTCACCTCGGGAGCCACTCCCTAAGAAGTTTACAGGTAGTTTGGACCACTCTTTCTGAGCAAACTGCTCCAGCTGTCTCAAGTTTGATAGGTGCCTTCTCCAGAAATCAAGTTTCAGCTCTTTCCATAGATGTTCGATAGGATTCAGATCAGGGCTAGTCCAATGTTTTGTTCTTATCCATTCTTGGGTCCTTTTAGCTGTGTGTTTTGGGTCATTATCCTGTTGGAGGACTCAAGACCTGCGACTGAGACAGAGCTTTCTGACACTGGGCAGTATGTTTCTCTCCAGAATGCCTTGACAGTCTTGAGATTTCATTGTGCCCTGCACAGATTCAAGGCACCCTGTGCCAGGCGCAGCAAAGCAGCCCCAAAACATAACTGAGCCTCCTCTAATTATTTAATATATTTTCTAAGGGATACCAACAAATGTGTCCAGACCATTTTAGAATATCTTTGTAGAATAAGTAATAATTCATCTTTATTTACAGCTTCTTTGCTTTATTCTATGACATACCAAAGGCATGCAAGTATACATGATAAAATAGCTTTTCATTTCATAATTTTTCAGGAGGAATTAAGCGTTAATTCAATGAGCTGTGAGGGTACCAACAAATTTGAGCACATCTGTAGGAGATGGATGTGCAGTGAGGCATGAGGAGAGAGAAGGGAGAGGTGTGCGATGCTGGCATGCCACATCTTCAAATGTTGGCCTCATAGATGACGTCATCCCTTCCCCTCAGGCAGAGTTCTGACTGACTATCAGTGAGTCATGGGAAAGCGTCACAAGGACCCACAAAAAGCAGGAATTGCCACTGTCTGTCGGTAAGCAGTGACTCTACTGCCTTGTGGTCAGGGTACTGCTATAGGGCTCCGATTGGGCCTCTTTCCGAGGTTATGGTTCCGTAACTGACACACCAACTCATTTTTAGCATACACATTTCAACAACATGCTGGTCACGTGGTTCTAAATGTTTACTTATGTACAAAAATCTCTGTGGTGAGCCATTAATTGAAAAGATTACAGTGAGGGAAAAAAGTATTTGATCCCCTGATGATTTTGTACATTTGCCCACTGACAAAGGAAATNTTGAAAATGGGTCGTGGATGGGTATTCCAGCATGACAATGACCCAAAACACACGGCCAAGGCAACAAAGGAGTGGCTCAAGAAGAAGCACATTAAGGTCCTGGAGTGGCCTAGCCAGTCTCCAGACCTTAATCCCATAGAAAATCTGTGGAGGGAGCTGAAGGTTCGAGTTGCCAAACGTCAGCCTCGAAACCTTAATGACTTGGAGAAGATCCCTCCTGAGATGTGTGCAAACCTGATGGCCAACTACAAGAAACGTCTGACCTCTGTGATTGCCAACAAGGGGTTTGCCACCAAGTACTAAGTCATGTTTTGCAGAGGGGTCAAATACTTATGTCCCTTATTAAAATGCAAATCAATTTGTAACATTTTTGACATGTGTTTTTCTGGATTTTTTTGTTGTTATTCTGTCTCTCACTGTTCAAATAAACCTACCATTAAAATTATAGGCTGATCATTTCTTTGTCAGTGGGCAAACATACAAAATCAGCAGGGGATCAAATACTTTTTTCCCTCACTGTATATATTGCCATAGCACAGATAAAAACGGAAGCTATCTATAATAATAACCTATGACTAAGACCCAGAGTTTTAGCTGACCAGGTCATGAGTTCAGGAAAAACTCCAGGTCCCAGAAAACACAAGTACATATTTTGCCACACCAGTCTTGAACCTCAGGTGCCACCTCTGCTTGACGGTAAAACTTTGCAAGTAGTTGCTTATCAACAGGTAGTTTGTTGATAGTATGACCATCTGTAGAACATCTACAGATGGACTATGCGGACTATTCAAATCAAGTGTGACCCTATCCACTCCCACACTTTGGCCAATATGGTCCTGGGACAGAGCACACTGGACTACGTGCGCTACATTTGAGTATCCACATTGAGTATGCATGCATTGATTTGATTGTGTAGTTTGGTGGAACGGAACAATTTTGCCCTAGAACATTGGGAACTATTGTCATTATTGTTTTTCATTTGTTGTCATTTACGTACTGGCCAGTACTATTTTAAAATACATTTTACCTTGTCATTTCAACTTAAAATGAACATTGTAATTTTGTACTTACCTCTGACTCTGGTGTCTGTGCTGGTGTGGCCTGGGGGATTGTAGAACCTGTTAGGGAAGAAATAGGTTTAGTAATTAGTACAAACCTGTGACATGACCACTGGACTCATTACTTGGAAATAATTGAGGAACATGGCAGTTGTTGGTTAGGCGAGGTGCTGTGTTTCCAATTTCTGTTTGCTAGCGAAGTTACCATACACCGCTGACCCCATACACAGGTCCAGTGTTTTTTCCCAGACTGTAACCATCACTCCTAAGTCCATGACTGCAATGCATTTTACAGTTTTTCCACGTCTAGTTTCACAAATATCAGGGTGACATTAAGCCCATGCATACAACGAATACAAGTAACAGTACACCCAACATTACTTTTAATCAAAAATAAACAAGCATCAGTTTTATTAACAAAAAATTTAAAATGAACAGTGAAATAAACCAGACTCATCCTCTGGCTTCAAAACATAATTCTCCAAAAATGTATGGAAACTTGTTGGTCACGTGAGAATAGTTTGAACCAATGATTGTATACATGAATGGACAAAGCCATTGGTCACATGACCCTATTCATTTCTATGTGAAGACACAATAGCTCATTAAAGCCAAATTATGTTGGTCAAAATGGTATCTCGTGGAGACATAACATGCACAGTTTGAGCTACTCCAGGAAGTGACATTGCAGGCTAGCTCAGAGCTGCCCGCTCTCATTGAGTAACTCAAGTTGAAGGCTGACCGGGGTACTGTAGGCTGCCATTAGCAACTAAATTATCTTTATAACTTCTTCTGTCTGCGATTTTAAAACAACTTCTTCTGTCGGCTCAAAAACATACAGAACCAGTCAAAAGATTGGACACCTACTCATTCAAGGGTTTTTCTTTATTTTTACTATTTGCTACATTGTAGAATAATAGTGAAGACATAAACTATGAAATAACACATATGGAATCATGTAGTAACCAAAAAAGTGTTAAACAAATCAAAATATACATTTATATTTTAGATTTTTCTAAGTAGCCACCCTTTGCCTTGATGACAGCTTTGCACACTCTTAGCATTCTCTCAACCATCTTCATGAGGAATGCTGTTCCACCACTCTTGAAGGAGTTCCCACATATGCTGAGCACTTGTTGGCTGCATTTCCTTCACTCTGCGGTCCTACTCATCCCAAACCTTCTCAATTGGGTTGAGGTCGGGTGATTGTCATCTGATGCATCTGATGCAGCAATCCATCACTCTCCTTTTTGGTCAAATAGCCCTTGCGCAGCCTGGAGGTGTGTTTTGAGTCATTGTCCTGTTAAAAACAAATGATAGTTCCACTAAGCGCAAACCAGATGGTAGCCATGCTGCTTGAGTGTGCCTTGAATTCAAAATAAATCACAGACAGTGTCACCAGCAAAGCACCCCCACACCATCACACCTCCTCCTCTATGCTTCATGGTGGGAACCAGACATGCAGAGATCATCCGTTCACTTACTATGTGTCTCAAAAAGACATGGTGGTTGGAATCAAAAATCAGAAATGTGGACTTCTCAGACCAAAGGACAGATTGCCACAGGTCTAATATCCATTGCTCGTGTTTCTTGGCCAAAGCAAGTCTCTTCTTATTTTTGGTGTCGTTTATTAGTGGTTTCTTTGCAACAATTTGACAATGAATGCCTGATTGACGCAGTCTCCTCTGAACAGTTAATGTTGAGATGTGTCTGTTACTTGAACTCTGTGAAGCATTTATTTGGGCCGCAATCTGAGGTTCAGTTAACTCTAATGAACTTATCCTCTGCAGCAGAGGTAACTCTGGGTCTTCCTTTCCTGTGGCGGTCCTCATGAGAACCAGTTTCATCATAGTGCTCGATGGTTTTTTGCGACTGCGCTTGAAGAAACTTTCAAAGTTCTTGAAACTTTCCAGGTTTGGCTGACCTTCATTATCTTAAAGTGATGATGGACTGTCGTTCCTCTTTGCTTATTTGAACTGGTTTTGCCATAATATGGACTTCATCTTTTAACAAATAGGGCTTTCTTCTGTTAACCACCCCTACCTTGTCACAACACAACTGTTGTTAACTTTATTGAATTAACTTTAACAAAGCACACATGTTAATTTAAATGCATTCCAGGTGACTACCTCATGAAGCTGGTTGAGAGAATGCTAAGAGTGTGCAAAGCTGTTAAATCAAATTTTATTTGTCACATACTCATGGTTAGCAGATGTTAATGCGAGTGTAGCGAAATGCTTGTGCTTCTAGTTCCGACCATGCAGTAGTATCTAACAACTTCACAACAACTACCTTATACACACAAGAGTAAAGGAATGAATACGAGTATGTACATATAAATATATGGATGAGCGATGGCTGACCGGCGTAGGCAAGATGCAGTAGATGGTATGGAGTACAGTATATACATATGAGATGAGTAATGTAGGATATGTAAACATTATATAAATGGCATCGTTTAAAGTGGCTAGTGATACATTTATTTCCTCCAATTTTAATTATTAAAGTGGCTAGAGATTTGAATCGATGGCCGAACGGCATAGGCAAGATTCAGTAGATGGTTTAGAGTACAGTGTATACATTTGATATGAGTAATGTCGGATAT
>QNTS01002110.1:813-16207 GCA_003317085.1 Hucho hucho | reverse complement strand
CCCCCCTCTCACTCTGTACATGGTGACCTCTCCCACTCTCACTCTGTACATGGTGACCCCCTCACCCCACTCTGTACATGGTGACCCCCCCCCAGTATGTCAGTACTGTATGTTCAGGTAAATGCTTATTGTGAACCAGTTCATGATGTTGGTTTGTCTCGTCTCTTGTTCTCAGGGCAAGGTGGCCAGTGGCATCAAAGGGCTGTTTCACAGAAACCCAAAGCAGGCTTCTCTCGACAGCCATGCTGCTGCACAGCTTAGCCATAAGCACACGTTCGGCGCCCACCTGCTGCGCCGCACGGCCAGTGCGCCCAGCGCGCCCACCAAGGTCTTGCCCAACGTCAAGAAGGGTTTCCCCGAGATCGCCATCGACACCAAAGACTATCGCTCAGAAGGCACCAGCGAGGACCGGGAGTTAGAGGACAGGCACCTCAATGCTTCCTCCCAGCCCTCGCTGCTCCACCAGGGCACCTGGGACACCACGACCGCCGCTGCCCCAGCTGCGTCACGCCAGGGCACCAACAGGCACCACGGCACCAACGAGGCTTTCCACCCCGACGAGGGCAAAGGTAAGGGCTCACCTCGCTTCCTCCGATATTCCATGAGCGAGGTCAATCGGCTGCACTGCCACGACTCCCTGAATGAGAAACCTGGAGTGTTTGCCCGCGTGGCCCTCAACAGCAGTGGCAGGATGGGGGTGTCCTCCAACTGCATCGACTGTGTAATTAGCTCCAAGGAAAGCCCAGAGGAGAGGGAGTTCAAGTATAAGGAGAAATGGGCAGAGAGGACCAAGGCGTGGACGGAGAGGCCTGAGAGAGCCTTCCGCTGTCCCACTCCCTCCAGGCAGGTTCAACCCGAGCCAATGCCCAAACCGCAGGCCCTGGCCTCAGCCCAGCCTGATGAGTCCCTGGGCCAGTCCAAGCCCAGATTTGAGGCCCTGCCCCTGTTCCAGCCCCAGGCGTTCTTCCGACCTATCCCTTGCCCCAGGTCCCGGGCCAGAGCCAGACAAACTCTGGACACCTGTCCCACTGAGGCTCACCCTGACCCCGCTGAGAGGAACACCTGCTCCTGCATCATGCCCCACCGGCGCTTCCCCTCCCCTCCTATCTCCCCGCTTGCGACGCTTACCCCCAACTCCCGGAGCAGCGTGCACCTACAGCAGTGCTTGCAGCCTGGCACCTGGCACTACCATCAGCAGCTCCGACTGTGACAGTTGCAGAAGCTGTGAGAGCCTGGGGAGCTTCGAGCTGGCCCCTATGCTGCCTCTGCGAGGGGTCCTTGATAGCGGCAGCCGAGCTGTGGGCACCCTGCAGCACGAGATGAACCTCCTCTTTGCTCAGAAGATGGACGAGCTGCGCAGTAAATCCCCCATGTTCTTTGCCGGTAAGGTGGAGCTGCCATTGCATAGTTGTAAGCCATGTGCTGTGAGCAGTCCCCCCCCCCCCCCCCCCCCAGAGGACCCACCCTTCAGAGAGCAGTTCTTTCACCAATCAAAAGTTACCTTTAGTGTTCTAGACCTCCGGGTTCCCTCACCACTCAGTCACCCTTTTGTCTAGACCTCCGGATTCCCGCACCACTCAGTCACCCTTTTGTCTAGACCAACTCTGGACCTCAGTTCCACTGCTTTTTCTCTCCATTGTTCCCCTGATTTAGACCTGGGACACCGTCTGGATGCAATTATTTATCAGGTAGAACAGAAAAACAAAAGGCTACAGACCTCGTAGAGTCAGAGTTGAAGAACGCTGATCCCCTCACCAATCAAATTCTCCATTAGCTCATTGGCACATAAATTCCCACTAAATACCCATCGTGACTAGAACTGATCAACTCAATGGTATTAAAAGGCAGTGCATAATTGTAATAATGTGTAGCAAACTAGTAATGAGTTGTAAGAAAAATATTTCATCACTCTGTGCCCATAGATAAAAGTACAGCAAGTAAAAAAGAAATACAACAAATAATGCGAAATTCACTATTCTACAGAATGTACACCACCTTGTTTGACTGCAGAAAGGACCCATATCACTCTAGAACTTAACCTCTTGGTAACAATGAACATAAAACATCTCCCCCAAAAGTGAAAGAGCCAAACCATCATATGACTTGACCTGGGGGAGCCCTCCCCCCCGGTACAAACCATGATGAACACGCGCTCTAGCAGGTATATCTCACTGGTCATCCCCAAAGCCAACACCTACTTTGGCTGCCTTTCCTTCCAGTTCTCTGCTGCCAATGACTGGAACGAATTGCAAAAATCGCTGAAGCTGTAGACTTATATTTCCCTTACTAACTTTAAACATCAGTTATCTGAGCATCTAATCGATCGCTGCAGCTGTACATAGCCCATCTGTAAATAGCCCACCCAATCTACCTACCTCATCCCCATATTGTTTTTATTTACTTTTCTGCTCTTTTGCACACCAGTACTTCTACTTGCACATCATCATCTGCTCATCTATCACTCCAGTGTTAATCTGCTAAATTGTAATTACTCCGCTACTATGGCCTATTTATTGCCTACCTTCTCACGCCATTTGCACACACTGTATATAGACTTTCTTTTTTTATTTTGTGTTATTGACTGTACGCTTGTTTATTCCATGTGTAACTCTGTGTTGTTTGTGTCGCACTGCTTTGCTTTATCTTGGCCAGGTCGCAGTTGTAAATGAGAACTTGTTCTCAACTGGCCTACCTGGTTAAATAAAGGTGAAATAAAAAAAACACCAGCTGTCCTCTCACCCCCGCTCACCCAGACTTAGTATCTCCCACTCAGTGCATTACATCAAAGGAAATCACAAGTTGATAATTTTTTGTGGGGGGAGTTGTTTCTTCCTTTGAGTCTCAGATTCATGGTGATGTTGCAATGAAGGATGTTCACCATACATTTAGCACAATGTATTTCTATTCTATTATTCGTCAGAGAATATTTCACAACTTTTGTATTCAATCGTTAAACTCAGCTTTAGCTGCTACCCTTCACTTAACACATAGGCTCTCTTGTCTTACTGTCTGTAATTAGGTGTGATAAGTTGTACTGTATGTTCACAACACAGTATATATATATATCTGTTGGTTTTAAATAGTTTAGAAATGTGATATTGTGAAGTTGATCGTTTTGCCCTTATAATTGAGCAGTATTCTGATACCTTATCAACTTGCTCAAATTACCCTACGCACACTTGCTTCAGCGCTCTCCTCTGCACTGTTCTCTCTCGTTCCTCCAGTTGTGCTAACCTCTTTGTTCTGTCCCTCTTGCACGCTCTCTCTGTTCCTAGTGCAGAATTGAGGGGATGACAAAAGCCAGGTAACGAGAACCCTTGAATGTCTGCACCCTCACCCACTGTTTTCTGCTCATTCACTGTGCCTTGACTGTCTTCATAACCCTCCTTCACTCCCTTCCCCCAGTCTCTGTAAGCACTGTGTACGCAGACTGGAACAGGGACTACTGTACCTGAACTTCTCCAATAGGAAACACTTATTTTTGATTTCCGTTACAAAACGTGTTTGCTACGTTATGCACTAATGAATATGACCCAGGTAGTCAGTCACAGATGGGATTTAACACCACACTTTGTCGTCAACACACTTCGCACTGTGTTAGGGCAAGCATGCCGAGGTTGAGCTAGGGACACAGATTTCACGAGAATGATTTGGGAGTATTTGACTATGTTTTGGGGCACATGGAGTCTCACTGTGTGAATCATCATTATACTTATAACTACACTGCTGGTAATTCCCATTCCATTGTTGCCATACTGTTATGTTTTCAGGTCCGAACCATCCTGGTCATCAGTGTATGCACGCAATTCATCAGAATGAATATTGGTCATTTAGGCATCTATCCGTCAAGGTCCCATTTTAGTGCTCTATTTAGTCTTCATAGCTTAAACGTTACAGATTCACTGATTTGTAGAAATGTGAAGGTCATTTCAGATTGAGATGACATAAGCAGCGTTTACCGTGAATGTGGTCTCCACTAAAGCGGGAACATTGCCTTTTTTAAATTTCAAACACGCTGTAAAGCTGAACTTCCTGGATGCGGATTGAACCCTTAAGCGTATGTTGAATGGCAGTTATGTTTAGTGTGAAACATTATATTCTTGTATATGCTGTATGCATCATAAGACCCACATAATGATACTATAAGTACCGTATGCTACTTGTAGTAACCATTTTGACTGTTGATAATGAAGGTAGTCCTGTGCTTACAGATCTGGTGCTTCTTCCCCCCAGACCATTCCACAGTGCAGAGACCAGCTCCCCCTATTCGACTGCTCACACCAATCTCTGATGAACTGGGGGACCGCCATCTCACTCACTCCTCTTCCACTCCAGCAGACCACTCATCCACACGTCACTCCCCACCTCCACCGCTCCTTACATCCACAGCAATCACCATCTTCACCCCATCCCCGGCTTCTAAGAGTGAGGTGGAAAGTCCCGTCAACGGTAGGGGAGAGGAGGGTCCCGTCAACGGTAGGGGAGAGGAGGGTCCCGTCAACGGTAGGGGGGAGGAGGGTCCCGTCAACGGTAGGGGGGAGGAGGGTCCCGTCAAGGGGAGGGGGAACAACAAGAGACCACCTGCCCTTCACAGGACTACCTTGGCCCCTGTGGTACATGACCTCAAAGACCTGAACCCCTCACAGTACAGTAGAGACCCCCTGGAGCACTTTCCAAGCCGAGCGGAAGCACTGTATACTCAGTCAGACCACACAAAGGACGATGACGAGCTCAAGACTGAGCCAGGTGCAGAGTCCCCTGTTTCTCTCGCTGACCCCTCTGTAGACGCCAGCCCTCTGAAAGTCCAGGCCCTGAGAGCGCTGTTTGGCAGCAGCCCGTTGAACGCGCCTGTCAGAATGACTAAAATCGAGGGCCACGTGCAGGCGGCGGCTGGGGGCCGGCAGCAGTCATCAGTCATGCCAGAGGTGTGCACCGACGCCACCCTGAACGACCGGCTGTGGAGTAAGCTTGAGCTCAAGCCAGGCAGCCACCGAGATAGCGTGTCCTCGTCCTCCAGCATATCATCCAACGACACCGTCATTGACCTGTCCCTGCCAAATCTGGCCAGGAAGAGCCTCACCTGTCTGAGCAACGGAACCTCCCCGGGCGACAACATCTTCCCGGACCCACCCTCCTGGGTCAACCGACCACGCTCTGCCATAGCCTCCTTTGAGACGCTGCAGGTCAGCAAGAGCAAGTCCAACCCCAACCTCCTGCAGGGCCACCTGGGGGAACCAGAAGACGAGCTGCAGCTCAGGCCCCTCGGCGCCCCCAGGGTGCGTCCAGTGGACTCACCCAGCAGAATAACCCAGAGGAGGCACACCTGGAGCCGCCTCTACATGGAAGGGCTGAAGCATTCCTCCCCCCCAGCCAAGAAGCCCTCTGTTGCAGCAGCCCTTGCAGCTGCTGCCACCAGCCCCCTGGATACCGGGGCCTCTATGTCTAAGAGCCTGGGGGACTTGACCTCGGATGACATCGCCTGCAACTTTGACAGCAAGTACCGCAGCATCACCCGCAGCTTCATCATTAGGCCTTCCCGGAACGACCTGCGGCAGGGTTACCCTAACCATAATCCCCAGAGGCCTCGGCTGCCCAGTGACCTAACTGAGCAGCTGAGGAGGCTGACGGACGTGGAGCCCCTGACAGCTCGCGACTTCGCCCCCCAGGTGCGGCAGGGGCCCATGGAGGAGCCCCCGCTACGGAGGACGTCGTCCCGGAGCCAGAGCAGAGTGCGCTACATCGCCAACAGGGCCAAGCAGGCCCAAGAGAGGCAGAGGCTGCAGGGTCTCAACCAACCCCACCCTGCTACTGGAGCTGTTAACGCTAGCATTAGCGGTGGCGGTAGCCTCATGGAGGAGCGGGGGAACCCGGAGGGGGCGTGCTGCGTAGCCCGGAGCCCCTGCGCTAGCCTGGACCTGCTGAGCCAGCTCAGCCCCCCAGGGCCCCCCAACAGACAGTCCCAGACCTCCCTAAACTCTGACAACGAGGTCTTTTTCATGCTCAAGCTCTGAGAATCAGACTCATTTTGGAACTGAGCGTGAGAGAGACACTGAAACATAACTCATTTAAAATTCCATCCAGCTTTCTAGGAAGGTAAATTGTAATTTTCAAAGAAATGACATTCTGTATATCTTGAAGAGGATGTGTTTTAAATGTATTTAATCAAGCAGAATAATGCTACTTCCAGACAGTCACAAGCACAGTTTTACTCTGGTCAATGTGTTCACTGCTCAGTAACTCACATCAACTATGAACACCTATACACAGCAAACACCTAGCTGGTCACAAAGGATGGACTAGTCATTTGTACCACAATGGTCACAACAAACACCAAATAATTGCTCAGAAATAATAGAAACAGCAATGAGTTGTCAAATGAATGCATCCCTGGTCCCTGAAAATGGCGTACTACGACACGTGCAGATATGTGCATCACGTCTTAGCTCTCTCTCTCGCTCTGCTGTGTGTTCATCTTGCTAGCTGTCACTCAAATGGCGAGGGGCTGAAGCTCATTGGCTTGAACTTGAATTGCTAGGGGGCTGACCCATGTGGGGAAAAATGTAGGTAAAATGTTGCCGCACATCTACAAGCTTTCAAACTAGAGATTTCGTGGCTAATTGAGGTTAGACAGTAATTATTCTCATAGATTATGCATGTATCAACTACACGTTGACACATCCAGCCCAAAGCGTGAGGTATATAAAGTACTTACTAGTCGCCAAAGTTCTTGAGCATGTCTTTTAAGATTGAATAGTAAACTGTGTTAACTCATTATATATCACCAGTAGCCCAGCCATGTGCTAGCAATATTTTTAAACAACTTAAACAAGTGTAATATATTGCAGATTATGGATATGATATTTTTTTTAAGATTGTTTAGTCAATGTGGAGTCTTTGCTGAAAAGTATAGGAGTAAATGGCAACGATGTTTTTATTTCCTAAACAAGTCTTTTAAATCCAACTTTTGAAATTTTGTGAGTACAGTGAAGTGTGATTTGAGTGAGCTGCCAGCTATTTGGAAAACTGTACCATACAAGTTGTTTTATTCTAGACAACACAGTGGGAGTGATGTTTTTTACCATCAAGACTACTCCCGCTACCTGTTTTTTATTTGACTGCATGTTTTTTAAAGACTTATGTACGTCTCTCTTATTTTATTATACAAAAAACGTTTTTATATGGTAACTGATCTGTCGACTTCTTCTTTTCTTGCTCAGTGTTCAGGCTGTTGAATGATGATTGTTTACACTGTCTTTGTAGATACTCAACCAGATAGCAGTGACCCCGTTTCCAAGCATGTTTATTTGTACTGTACCATTTGCACTGCCATGCCAGTTCTCTGCAACACTTTAGGAACAATATTGAAGACCAGATGTAATTATGAACTGAATAAATCTCTCCTGTATATTAAACAAGCTTATTTTGTTTTCTTTAATTCAACTTGGCACTCTTGTCTCAGTGTTCGGACCGGATATTTATATTGCAACAAAATGGGCAGGCAGTTGAACTTATCCCTACAGAAGTTGACATGGTTATGCCAGGTAGGCTAGTGGTTAGAGCGTTGGGCCAAATCAAATTTTATTTGTCACATGCGCCGAATACAACAGGTGTAGACCTTACAGTGAAATGCTTACTTACAAGCCCTTAACCAACAATGCTTTAAGAATAATAAAAAAAATAATAAAAGTAACAAATGATTAAAGAGCAGCAGTAATAACAATAGCGGGGCTATATACAGAGGGTACGGCACAGAGTCGATGTGCGGGGGCACCGGTGTCGTTGCTGGATCGAATCCCTGAGCTGACAATGTAAAAATCTGTCGTTCTGCCCCTGAGCAAGGCAATTAACTCACTGTTCCCCGTGCGCCGAAGACGTGGATGTCGATTATGGCAGCCCCCCCCACCTCTGATTCAGAGGGGTTGGGTTAAATGCGGAAAACTCATTTCAGTTGAATACATTCAGTTGGACAACTGACTAGGTATCCCCCTTTCCCCATGTAAAAGCTCTCGGTTTTGGCAAGGCGGCTTCGCAAGCTGCCATAATAATGGACTGACTGCCTGGCTGGACTGTGTTGACCAACCATCATCTTTCCCAACTTCATTGGCGTAGTTCATCACACTCCTGATGGGGAGAAATGTTCCAGAACAATGACTTGGTCCACAATACATGCCCAGTCAGTCGTTGAAAAAAATAAACATTATCCTTTCTATTACATTTGCGATCCAAGATTTTGGAAAATAAAACGTTGTGGTCACACTTTAACTGAACTACAGCTTTTTAAGGCTTAAAGCCCTCATAAACCTCTCAAGGCCTTCAAAAGGCTTCAAATGTCATTCAGGAACTAATGCCTTGCTTGCTAAAGGATGACAAACGGGTTATGCTACATTTGGCAAAGCACCAGAAGCATAGTGTTTAGACGGTTAAAGCCTTGTTTATACTTTCGCTCTACTGACCTGTCGCTCAACGGACAACAGTCGACCGTCAAAACATTTTTAAGTCTGGAGTTGCCAAGGCAACGGACACCTCTGGTGGAACTGTTGGCTGTAGCCAGGCTGCTTATTTTGTACTGGGAAAGGCTTCACAAAAGACTGCTTCATTAGGATTCCCGAGGGCACTTCAACTCCCCTCCTCAAACCGTATTTATCAAGTCGGTTGGCCATGGTTCAATCTGGAGCCCTTTTGAGTCACTACTGAACTGAGGGAATGATGGTGTCACCGGGGCCTGAATGCCTCACACAGAACACCAGCCCCCCATAACTCCGAGCTCACAACTTTTGGATTTCTCTGGAAGAAATTGAGATGTATGGAATTAATAAGTAAACAAAGTTTGTAAGACAGAACTCCTCTATATGAATTCACCTTCTGTTGCCAGAGTCCCAGGCATTCTGCCAAAGTAATCCACATGAAAAAGATCAGTTAATTGCCCTGTGTTAATCTCTTCAGTTTTAATTTGAACGGGCTGCTTGGGTACCTAATAAGTACTTCTCTGATTATTGAATAGTGGAGTAATTCAAGTCTCTTGGATGTTGTCAAGGGGATTAACATGAACTAACCGAACAAGCTAACTCTGCCCAATACCAAAATAAACAGGTTGAACCTTCATTCAGCTCTTTACCAATTAACTTCTAGGACCGAAAAAATGTTACCTCGTCAGGATTTTTTTTAATCCGTTATTCTGCCTAATGCTCTGGCCACTTCCTCAAAATAATTATTCTACAAACCGATATCTCTCCCTCCCTAGCACTGTTCGTCTGCAAATAACTCCTTTTAGAGTTAGCTTCAAGAATAAGACACTTGTTTTCAGTGACCACATATCTTCCCTCTGGTTCCAACCTCCTGATGATTCCCAAAGGATTCGTCAGGGTCAGAAATCTGCCCCTCTGCACCACTCTTCCCCCTGATTTCTGGGAACAGTATCTGTTCCATTGGCTGCCAATAAGGCAGGATGAGAGGGACTCTTGTGTAACCTGACAAAAACAAGCCTTGCCATCTTGATATGCATCACTCTAAGCTGCTAGTGTGCACCAATCCAAGACTCATAGCCTGTAGTTCCAAATAAGAGAACCGGTCACAGTGGGCTGCTTTGTTGAGTTGATGTGATCACAGTGTACAGACGGGATTGAGTCTACAGATAATAGAACTACAGTTATTACCGGATTGTTACACACTGACTTAAATAGGGAGAGGTTGGGGGCTCTCATATTTATGTAACCTGGCCATCTTGATGTGTAGCACTCTATAAAGCTGCTAAGCTAGCATTTGTACCAAGGGAAGTGAACAAGTGCACACTTTGGGAGAAAGGAGAGATTTATTGTGATGCAACTCGCTGTCGTCCTTCCATATCCAACCCCTTTATAAATGTGGGTTGTGTGATATCTGCTCCCCCCTCCTTGAACTGCACCCAACCGGCCCTCTCCATTCACTACTTTGTTTCCATCCTTCCACTTCTCTACCACGTAGGACAGAACATCTAAGGTAAGGAATCCTTGTGGACTTTTTTCTAGATTATTCAGACAGTACTATATACTTTTACAGGGAATTTTGATTGGCAGCATCTTATTGCTATTGTACTTCCTAAAAAAACATTTAGAAACTTTCTCTTCCATGTATCATCTATTAATAATTATAAACTGGTTGGTTCGAGCACTGAATGCTGATTGGCTCACAGCCGTGGTATATCCGACCGTATACCACGGGGATGACAAAACATAATTTTTTTTACTGCTCTCGTGCCTAAGATCAGCCCTTGGTATATTGGCCGTATAATACACCACCTGCCTTACTGTTGAAGTTTATGTGCCGTGAGATGAGGCATGGCCTATTATATTTCTTTTGCATTATGACCCCCCCAAAATTAGAACAAATTGTGAAATTCTGGTGTAGGACGTCCAATGTTTTTATTAGAAATAAAGTGTATATATATATCAGTCAAAAGACACCTACTCATTCAAGGGTTTTTATTTATTTTTACTATTTTCTACATTGTAGAATAATAGTGAAGACTATAAAATAACACATATGGAATCATGTAGTAACCAAAAAAGTTTTAAACAAATTAAAATATATTTCAGATTTTAGATTCTTTAAAGTAGCCACCCTTTGCCTTGATGACAGCTTTGCACACTTGGCATTCTCTCAACCAGCTTCATGAGGTAGTCACCTGGAATGCATTTAAATTAACAGGAGTGCCTTGTGGAATTTCTTTCCTTAATGCGTTTGAGCCAATCAGTTGTGTTGTGACAAGGTAGGGGTGGTATACAGAAGATAGCCCTATTTGGTAAAAGACCAAGTCACAATTATGGCAAGAACAGCTCAAATAAGCAAAGAGAAATGACAGTCCATTACTTTAAGACATGAAGGTCAGTCAATCCAGAAAATGTCAAGAACTTTGAACGTTTCTTCAAGTGCAGTCGCAAAAACCATCAAGCGCTATAATGAAAATGGCTCTCATGAGGGCACCACAGGAAAGGAAGACCCAGAGTTGCCTCTGCTGCAGAGGATAAGTTCATTAGAGTTAACTGCACCTCAGATAGCAGCCGAAATAAATGCTTCACAGAGTTCAAGTAACAGACACACCTCAACATCAACTGTTCAGAGGTGACTGCGTGAATCAAGCATTCATGCTCAAATTGCAGCAAAGAAACCACTACTACAGGACACCAATAAGAAGAAGAGACTTGCTTGGGGTAAGAAACACAAGCAATGGACATCAGACCGGTGTCTTTGTGAGACGCAGAGTCGGTGAATGGATAACCTCCACGTGTTCTTCCCACCGTGAAGCATGGAGGAGGAGATGCGATGGTGTGGGGGTGCTTTGCTGGTGACACTGTCAGTGATTTATTTAGAATTCCAGGCACACTTAACCAGCATGGCTTCCACAGCATTCTGCAGCGATACGCCATCCCATCTGGTTTGCGCTTAGTGGGACTATCATTTGTTTTTCAACAGGCAATGGCCCAAAACACACCTCCAGGCTGTGTAAGGGCTATTTGACCAAGAAGGAGAGTGAATGAGTGCTGCATTATGGTTTGGGATGAGTAGGACTGCAGAGTGAAGGAAAAGCAGCCAACAAGTGCTCCGCATATGTGGGAACTCCTTCAATACTGTTGGAAAAGCATTTCTCATGAAGCTGGTTGAGAGAATGCCAAGAGTGTGCAAAGCTGTCATCAAGGCAAAGGGTGGCTACTTTGAAGAATCTCAAATATAAAAGATAGTTTGATATGTTTAAGACTTTTTTTTTAGTTACTACATGATCCATATGTGTTATTTCATAGTTGTGGCTATACTACAACGTAGAAAATAGTCAGAAATAAAGAAAACATCTTGAATGAGTAGTTGTGTCCAAATTTTGACTGGTACTGTATATATTTTACTATGTATAACTACCATTTTACCTCTGGTCATGTATCATTACTATTTCTCGAGAAATTGTCAGTTTGGTTAATTTAATTTGACACACAGCTTACAATGTTCAAGGTGTTATTGTACTCACATATCTGTCGATACAAACTGAAATGAATGAGCTTCTTATCAACAAAAAAACTCTTATGCAGTTTAACTTTGTCACTGAAAACAACTGTTTTCGCTTTTTAAATTCTCAGGTTCAGAAGGTGACGACATGAAAGCGTTTATTGGATCGGTTGTGTGTGTGGTGGCACTGCTAGCTGGGTTTTGCACTGCAGGTAAATATAAATATATCACATGGTATACACTGAGTGTACAAAACATTAGGAGCACCTTCCTAATATTGAGTTGCACCCCCATTTGCCCTCAGAACAGCCTCAATTTGTTGGGGCATGGACTACAAGGTGTCAAAAGCGTTCCACAGGGCTGCTGGCCCATGTTGACTCCAATGCTTCCCACATCTGTGTCAAGTTGGCTGGATGTCCTTTGGTGGACCATTATTGATACACACGGGAAACTGTTGAGCATGAAAAACCCAGCAGCGTTGCAGTTCTTGACACACTCAAACCGGTGCGCCTGGCACCTACTACAATACCCCCGTTCAAAGGCACTTAAATATTTTGTCTTGCCCATTCACCCTCTGAATGTCACACATACACATTCCATGTCTCAATGCTTAAAAATCCTTCCCCAACCTGTCTCCTCCCCTTCATCTACACTGATTGAAGTGTTTTAGTAAGTAACATCAATAAGGGATCATAGCTTTCACCTGGTCAGTCTGTCATGGAAGGAGCAGGTATTCCTAGGAACAGCTGTTCCCAGTAAAGCTGCTACTATAGCTATAAATCCAGGGTCAGGTATTGGTAATAATCATAATGGTAACGTTAGATCCTATATCAGTGGTAACATTAGATCCTATGGTTACGTTAGATCCTATGTCACAAATTCTCATTTCTGGCTAATGTTAGCAAGGTTAGGGTTAAGTTTAGGAATTAGGTTAAAGAGTTAGGGGAAGGGTGAGCTAACATTCTAAGTAGTTGCAAAGTATCTAAAAAAGTAGTAAGTAGTTGAAAAGTTGCTAAAATGCAAAAGATGCTCATGAGATTTTGAACACGCAACCTTTCGGTTGCTAGACGTTTGCGTTATACGCCCACCCATCCACCCCGACAAACCACCCTCCTTTCGTTTTTGCGTTACGCAACCTTCTGTCTTATGTAACCATTGTAGCTAAAAAGTTGCTAAATAGCCTTAACATATCATAGTCATTTGAGTGTCCCAGATTTACATTTACTATGTTATTTCTATTCTATGAGACCAGGCTGAGTCCCTTATTAAAACAATAAAATCTCCCAGTATCACTTCCTCTGTTTCAGAGGGGTTGGATCAAATGCGGAAGACACATTTCAGTTGAATGCATTCAGTTGTGCAATTGACTAGGTATCCCCCTTTCCATGCTACTGTGCAGGGTACTCGTTAACCATTTTACTATAGTGACCCCTAGTGGTCTAATGTATAAGTAGTCAAGACGCCTCTGAACTATATTAGGTTATTTATAGGAATTTGGGGGAAAAGTGTTGAATGAAGTGAATACATTTAGAAAACATACTGCTGTGACAGGCAATAGCATCTTCTTGAGCAGTGCAGCTTTAATAGAACCAGCCTGGAGGCCAGCCTTGAAAGTCCTCCAGCATCCCAGCATGTTTTAGCCTGCGGGAAGGCACCCCAAAATGGTTAGTGTCTCGACATCTGACTATTCCCATTGACCGAGGCTGGATGGCTGGAACCCTGTTCAAAGCGCCAGGGCCGCATCAGATCTGGCAGCCAACCATTTCTCACAAGTCATCTGAGAGGATGCCTTCCATGGCCAACAAAAGAGTATAATAAATCAATTGAGCTTGAAGTCAATGGCTTGGGGCAAGCCCGCGAAATGACCAGCATCTCCGTGGGCTTGTAGGTCGATGCCAGTGGTCTTTTTACAAATTACTGTTGATGTGTGTCAGTGTGTCACTGACACCATATGATACCAAGGGAGCACCCTGACTGCTCCGGCACCTCCGCTTCCCCGCCTCCAACTTTGGCAGGGCTTGTTAGGTCCTGAAGTGGACACACTGAAATGGCATTGGTCACAGTCAATCGACGGCAAGGAAAACAAGTTTGAGTGCCATGCATAATGTCTAAAAGAGGGAGGGGGATTGGAAAGGGTGACTTTCCCTCTTCTGGTGGAGGGGTTGGAAGGGGGGGGTTGGTTCCAGAACATGTATTTGGTTCAGAGCGGGGTGGAGGGGACCCCACTTTAGTCTCACCACAGGGGGTATGAACCACAGCCCTGTGGTACCCCATTACTGTCCCCCTGCATTGTCCCCAAAATGGAAGAGAAAGTAGTCTCTGTAGAAAGCTGCTGTACAATACTGCCATTGTCTTCCATCCTAGCTACTGGGTCCAATCTCCCGAAGTTGGAAGAGAGGACCAAGCAGATAATGGCATGATGATGTGCTTCATTAGAAGCCCTCGAGCCACTTCTACTAGTTTTCAACCAGACAAAGCAAATTAACCAAAGCAAGGCCGGGAGAAGGGATTTACATATAATCCTACTATTCAGTCATCACTCCTATTATATTTCATAGGGCGGAAGGTAGCCTTGCGGTTAGATCGTTGGGCCAGTAACAGTTGCTGGTTTGAATACCCTAGCCAACGAGGTGAAAAATTGGTCGATGTACCCTTGAGCAAGGCACTTAACCATAATTTGCTCCAAGGGCGCAGTACTGCTATGGCTGACCCTGTAAAACAACACATTACACTACACCTATCTGGTGTATGTCACAATAAAACACATATATATAAACTTGTCTCTTTTTCAGGACCCTGATCTTCATTGTAAAGGGTATAACTTCTTAGGGAGCGGTGGGGCGCCCACTCCCGACACTACCAGGTGAAATGCAAGGCGCCAAATTCAAAATCCAAAAGTTGAATTATTAAACATGCATCAATATACAAGTGTTTCATAGTCATCAAAAGCTCTAATTTTTGGCAATATCACAGCGTTGTCAGATTTCAAAAAGGCTTTACGGCGAAAGCACCACATTTGATTGTTTGAGGATAGCACCCCACATATTTTTTCCATTACCATAAATTCATAAGCCTTCACGGTTCACAGAAAACACATTTCACAGCGAAAACAAATCAATTACCTTTTGAAGAACTTCTGCTGAGGGCTTCCCAAGTGTCCAACGAAGACAATCCATGGTTCTTTTGTTAGAAAAAGTAATGTATTATATCCATAAATCTCCGTTTGGTTGGCGCGTTATAATGAGAAAATATAGCGTCGACTCCTCCAATGAAACGTGAAGAGAACTCGTTCAACTTATACCTATAAACTTGTCCAAGAACAATCAAACATAATTTTAAATGTATCCTTAGGAACACTTTTATGTATAAATAGTATAATATTTCAACCGGAATATAAACTGGGCGATAAGAAAGGAAAAAACCA
>QNTS01002109.1:209679-226322 GCA_003317085.1 Hucho hucho | reverse complement strand
CCCCGCATAGCGAACACGTAAACAATTTAAACAAAAAACAGCAACATTAACTTACAGGTTAATTGTCAGTTACAACCAGTAGTAATACATTAGAAACGGACAGAAGTTGTCGTCTCGACACCACAATTCTGACGTATCCTTTATTCTGAAGAATGATGCGCGCCTGCGCGGAACTGCCTGCTCCCCCACTACCAGTTTCTAAACCCAGAGACGCAACAACGCGAGACTTCAGAGAACGTTTGTGAAGCAGACCAAGCCGGGGTTTGACAAGTCAATGACAGAAGTGAACAATTCTGATACTTTTGCAGCGGCTAATGGGGATCCTAATAAATACCTAAAAGATTCCGTCGGCACACACTTGATACATGGCCATTATTTTATAAATTTCATAACTGCAGTGGTTTATTCACAATAGCTCTCACTGCGTATTTTACATATCACAGCATCACATGGGTAGGCGTCTTGTTTTACACACTTTGTACAAAATAATAAAATGCAGTACTAAAGGATATTTCTTAACGTAGCTCTTTATTAGCTAGTTACGACAGGCATGTTCACGTATCTCCCACCATGATCAACTGACTATCCCCTAACCCTCCCGGTGGTCTTAACCAATGATAGCACAGTATGATACGGCGGTAAAATGCATTCAATTACAATTCAGTATGTTTACACATATGAATATTACAGTAGGCAGACACACTTCACTCTTCCAACTAAACTCCAGATATAACACCTTTTATCAGTGCCCTGCTCCGAAAAACAATGCTCTCTCCTTCTGCTCTTCTGAGACGCATGAAATCAAAACCACTACTGGTCACTGACTGACTACCTTTCCTAACGGCTCCTTTACCATCTTCCTGACCTCAAATGATCTCCCAAAAATACATAATTGTTGATGAATCGGCTCCAAAATAAACCAATGTTCGTTTACAAGTATTGTTCTTTTTGCTAAATTTTTCGTTGTCACTGTCTTCTATTCATTCTTATTTTTTATATATTTTTACTTTATACATTTTTCTCCCCAATTTTGTGGTGTCCAATTTGGTAGTTACAGTCTTGTCTCATCGCTGCAACTCCCATACGGACGGACTCGGGAGAGGCGAAGGTCGAGAGCCGTGCGTCCTCCGAAACACAACCCAGCCAAGCCGCACTGCTTCTTGACACAATGCCTGCTGAACCCGGAAGCGGGTTAAGAGGAAACACTGTACAACAGGCGACCGTGTTAGCGTGCATTCCGCCCGGCCCGGCCCGCCACAGGAGTCGCTAGACCGTGATGGGACAAGAACATCCCTGCCGGCCAAACCCTTCCCTAACCCGGACGATGCTGGGCCAATTGTGCGCCGCCCCATGGGTCTCCCGGTTGTGGCTGGCTGCGACAGAGCCTGGACTCGAACCAGGATCTCTAGTGGCACTGCCTTAGACCACTGCATCCATTAACTCTTACCAACTTTACTCAACCAGGAGCCATCAGACTCGAACAGCACTTCCGCCATAATTCCCTACCCAACCCGGACTAACTCCTGCATGTAGAATCCTGCATTGAATAAAGCCAACAACTACAGGTTAAAGGGGAATTTCACCCTGGCTCTGCCATGTCTTACAGAGTATTCAGAAAATATTCAGACCCCTTGACTTTTTCCACATTTTGTTACTTTACAGCCTTATTCTAAAATTGATTAAAAAAAATATGCACACAACACCCGATAATGACAAAGCGAAAACAAGTTTCTAGACCTTTTTCAAAATGTATAAAAAATATAAAACAGAAATACGTTATTACATAATTATTCAGACCCTTTGGTATGAGACTCGAAATTGAGCTCAGGTGCATCCTGTTCTATTGATCATCCTTGAGATCATTCTACAACTTGATTGGAGTCTACCTGTGGTAAATTCAATTCCTTGGACAAAAACCAAGCCATGAGGTCAAATTAATTGTCCGTAGACCCCCGATACAGGATTGTGTCGAGGCACAGATCTGGGGAAATGTACCAAAACATTTCTTCAGCATTGAAGGTCCCCAATAACACAGTGACTTCCATCATTCTTAAATGGAAGAAGTTTAGAACCACCAAGATTCTTCCTAGAGCTGGCCGCCCGGCCAAACTGAGTAATCAGGGGAGAAGGGTCTTGGTCAGGGAGGTGACCAAGAACCCGATTGTCAGTCTGACAGAGCTACAGAGTTCCTCTTGAGATGGGAGAACCTTCCAGAAGGACAGACATCTCTGCAGCACTCCACCATTCAGGCCTTTATGGTAGAGTCGCCAGACGGAAGCCACTCCTCAGTAAATGGTCACATCACAGTACGCTTTGAGTTTGCCAAAAGCCACCTAAAGGACTCTGACCATGAGAAACAAGATTCTCTGGTCTGATGAAACCAAGATTAAACTCTTTGGCCTGAATGCCAAGCATCACGTCTGGAGGAAACCTGGCACCATCCCTACGGTAAATCATGGTGGTGGCAGTATCATGCTGTGGGGATGTTTTTCAGTGGCAGGGACTGAGACTGGTCAGGATTGAGGGAAACATGAACTGAGCAAAGTACAGAGAGATCCTTGATGAAAACCTGCTCCAGAGCGCTCAGGACCTCAGACTGAGGCGAAGGTTCACCTTCCAACAGGACAACAACCATAAGCCCACAGCCAAGACAACGCAGGAGTGGCTTCGGGACAAGTCACTGAATGTCCATGAGAGGCCCAACCAGAGCCCGGACTTGAACCCGATTGAACATCTCTGGAGAGACATGAAAATACCTGTGCAGCGACGCTCCCCATCCAACCTGAAGCTTCATACCTAAGAAGACTCGAGGCTGTAATCGCTGCCAAAGGTGCTTCAACAAAGTACTGAGTAAAGGGTCTGAATACTTATGTAAATGTGATCGTTTTTTAAAACTGTTAATACATTTGCAAACATTTCTCTACCTGTTTTTGCTTTGTCATTATGGGGTATTGTGCGTCGATTGATTAGGGGAAAAAACTATTTAATCAATTTTAGAAAAGCTTTCCAGCTCAAAGGCTGCAAACAGCTTAACTAGGCTGAAACAGTCCTATCAATGTGAAAAACATGGTAAATTGCTGGCCTGGTGCATTAAGAAGTTAAATTTAGACCGAGCCATTAATGCAATTCATAATTAAAAAGGACAATTATCAATGGATCCTGTAGAAATAAACCAAACATTTGCTTCCTACTACAACACACTTTACAACTCTGAATCTCCTGAGAACTAATCAGATCTTGATGTTCCCTCTATTTCAGAAGACACGCAATTGGATCTGGAAAAGGAAGTGGATGGTGTTGAAATATCTGATGCTATTTTCAATATGAAGGGAGGTAAAAAGGCAGGTCCAGATGGGTTCCCAATAGATATCTAGAAGATATTTAAGGACAAACTTCTAGGTCCACTTCTGGATATGTACAGTGTATTGGGGTATGATATGATGTAGAGCTCAGATACAGACAATAAACACCCCCGAGATTGTTGCAAAACAATTGGATAATGAGAACATATACCCTCCCTGTTAAGGTCCACACATTTGACCCCAATATCCCAGACCTGTGTGTTAAATGTAACATGCATTTAGGCACCGTGTATCATTGCCTGTGGGAATGTGCTGATATACAAACATTTTGGAGCTCAGTACTGTGCTATATCAAACTGTTACAGACCTATATTCATCCTGCCCTGCCTTTCTAAAGTCTTCGAAAGCCAAGTTAACAAACAGATCACTGACCATTTCGAATCCCACCGTACCATCTCCGCTATGCAGTCTGGTTTCCGAGTTGGTCATGGGTGCACCTCAGCCACGCTCAAGGTCCTAAATGATATCATAACCGCCATCGATAAAGGACAGTACTGTGCAGCAGTCTTCATCGACCTGGCCAAGGCATTCGACTCTGTCAATCACCACATTCTCATCGGCAGACTCAACAGCCTTGGTTTCTCTAATGATTGCCTCGCCTGGTTCACTAACTACTTCTCAGATAGAGTTCAGTGTGTCAAATCGGAGGGCCTGTTGTCCGGACCTCTGGAAGTCTCTATGGGGGTACCACAGGGTTCAATTCTCGGGCCGACTCTTTTCTCTGTATATATTAATGATGTCGCTCTTGCTGCGGGTGATTCTTTGATCCACCTCTATGCAGCCGACACCATTCTGTATACATCTGGCCCTTCTTTGGACACTTAACTTGTTAGGCAGTAGTGGGACACTACCAGGTGAAATGCAAGGCAAAATCCAAAAGGTGAATTATTAAACATGCACCAATATACAAGTGTTTCATACTCATCAAAAGCTCTGCTTCTTGGCAATATCACAGCGTTGTCGGATTTCAAAAAGGCTTTACGGCGAAAGCACTACATTTGATTCAATATTTTCCATAACCATGAAATCTTTAGCCAGCGCGGTCGATAGAAAATGCATTTCACAGGGAAAACCTGTGCCTTACCTTTTGTAGAACTTCTGCAGAGGGCTTCCTAAGTGTCCAACGAAGACAATCCATGGGTATTTGGTTATAAAAAGTCATTAATTATATCCATAAATCACCGTTTGGTTGGCGCCTTGTGTTCAGAAAATCCAACATGAAGAGAACGCGTTCATCTAAACCTATAAACTTTCCCTCAACAAAACAAAAACCAATTAAAATGCATCCTTAGCTTATCTTTTATGAATAAAAGTGATAATCTTTCACTTGGATGGTCACCTAAATGTTATATAAGTCAAATAAAGTGGACCGCTCAGCCAAACGTGCGCCCAAAAACGTGCAACTGAAAAAGAGCTCCCGTCACTAAAACCTCTACCTATTGAAGACAATGGTTCCGATTGCCATGAAACCTTACGTATACACTGCTGACATCCAGTGGAAGCAATAGGTACTACATTCAGTGTCCTGGTATAAATACTTTTCAATAGGCAGTCTCTCTAAGTGAGCCATAAGCCACCAGAATGACATTTCCGGATGGAATTTTCTCTGGTTTTTGCCTTCCAAATGAGTTCTGTTACACTCAGACAAAATGTTAACACTTTTGTAAACCTCAGAGTGTTTCCTATCCAATAGTACTAATTATGTGCATATCCATTTTCTGAGCCTGAGTGGCAAGCATTTTACTTTGGGTACGCCAGACGCTCCAAAACCGTCACCCCAGCTGCCGCTGCTTGAGAGGTTAACAAACCTCCAAACGAGCTTCAATGCCATACAACACTACTTTCCCGTGGCCTCCAACTGCTCTTAAATGCTAGTAAAACTAAATGCATGCTCTTCAACCGATCGCTGCCCGCACCTGCCCGCCCGTCCAGCATCACTACTCTGGACGGTTCTGACTTAGAATAAAGTGGACAACTATAAACACCTAGGTGTCTGGCTAGACTGTAAACTCTACTTCCAGACTCACATTAAGCATCTACAATCCAAAATGAAATCTAGAATCGGCTTCCTATTTCGCAACAAAGCCTCCTTCACTCATGCTGCCAAACATACCCTCGTAAAACTGACAGTGCCATTTTGTCACCAAAGCCCCATATACTACCCACCATTGCAACATGTATGCTCTCGTTGGCTGGTCCTGTGGTAGCAGACAACATGACTGACATGACTTAGATTGCATTTCTAATATTGGCTGAGGCTTAAGTGCTAAAAGATACAATGCAAGATAACTTGGACAGCTGTCAAGATATAGGTGACACCAAGCAAGAACTAAAATAACTATAGGGCCAATGGGAGTAGTTCATGAACATACAAGGCATGACTCCTAGAAACAGAATGCCAAGTAGTATATCTGCCACTTATAAGCAGAACATAGGTCAAAGACTGAATTAGCTAATGCACAAAGCAGACATTGCCTGAGGCTCACAAGTACATTTTGAAGCTGTTAAGAGACAAACATAGGATCACATTACTAGACCTGTACTCACATTTAGGACATATTAAAGTAGGGTGAACTGGAGACAGGATGGCAGCAGAATGGCTAAAACAGGAAACACATGCACGCAATAAATGTATAATTTTTTTGTATTACATTAAGGGTTCTGGCACCATTATAATCTAACCTGAAATAGATGTGGGCGTTACTGGGCATAAGCAAGCAAGAACTTGAAGTGAAAGATAATGGTGGCAGATGGAAAAGGGAGGTAGTGTATTTACATATGGGGTGTATCCATATGCTGTGAAGGTACTTAAGCCGAGCCCTGTGTTCAGAAAATCAGAGGTTCCATGGAACTCCTCGGCTTTCTTGCTATTTTGTGTTAAAGCCTATTTTGAATTCACAAGTTCTTGTCAGAGTTTTACATTTTTTAAACGATTTTCCACGACAGTCCTCGCTACATATTCGTCGCCAAACCCACTGGCTCTAGGTCATCTATAAGTCTTTGCTAGGTAAAGCTCCACCTTATCTCAGCTCACTGGTCACCATAGCAACACCCACCCGTAGCACATGCTCCAGCAGGTATATTTCACTGGTCATCCCCAAAGCCAACACCTCCTTTGGGCACCTTTCCTTCCAGTTCTCTGCTCCTAATGATTGGAATGAATTGCAAAAATCACTGAAGCTGGAGACTTATATTTCCCTCACTAACTTTAAGCATTGGCTGTCAGAGCAGCTTACCGATCACTGCAGTTGTACACAGCCCATCTGTAAATAACCCATCCATCCAACCAACTACCTACCTCATATTTGTTTTTGTTTTTCTGCTCTTTTGCACACCAGTATTTCTACTTGCACATCCTCATCTGCACATATCACTCCAGTGTAAATTGCTGAATTGTAATTACTTCGCCACTATGGCCTATTTATTGCCTTATCTCCTTACTTCATTTGCACACACTGTGTACAGATTTTCTATTGTGTTGTTGACTGTACGTATGTTTATCCCATGTGTAACTCTGTGTTGTTGTTTTTGTCGCACTGCTTTATACTACATATTTTATACAAAATATACTACAGAATAATGACATGTTTGTAGGTATAGTTGACAACAGAGTACACAGTTGTGTTTCCTGGTCCCCGCATTGCGTGATGGCCATTGAAGTTGAACAAGGACATCTGGCCATTGGTAAAGAGCCTGAAAGTCAAACACACAATGAACACTTTCAAACTGCTGAGGAGATAAGGCTCTTGGATTTACTGTCTTTGTTGCAGACAGTTTGTATCACTAACGATACCTTTAAAATGATTTTCTTATTGGATCCATTCTAAAGATATGACATACCTGTCCATGACCTTGTTGGCACAGTCCTTTGTGTCCTTACCACTAATTTTGCTTAACCTTGCAATCTGTGTCAAGAGACTTTGTTTGAAACCCTGGAAGTTATGCAGTAACCTCTGTCTCAGTAGGACTAATAAAAAAATATATACAGGCATTGCTTGTAAGAGTAGAATTACCTAATTGTATTGCTTTAGTTAGCGGGAAAAATGCTGACTAAATCTACAGTGTAAATGAAATGTCAAAATAAATGTCAATTTCACCATCAGATTCTGTGCATCCACACGTTGGAGCTGCCTCTCTAGTTGCTCAAAGTCTTGCTCCGTCTCCATCCTCTTGACATGGAACTCAAAGGGTCTTGGGGCCCTGCTCTCCCAACACGTTCCACCTCCTCCAATATCTCCACCAATTTAGTTAGGACACACTTCTGAAATGAGAACATTTTGTTGACACTGTGGGAATATGGGGTTGTCACACGCAAGAGGATCCTGACAGACAAGTTGATTGCAAATAAAAGTGAAATTTTACTTGCAATAATACAAATAGTTAAATATTTCAATAATATTATATATTCTAATGGATTCAGTGTTTAACTTTAACAAGTTTCAATTTTGTAGTACATTTTGAGTCGTTCCACAAAATAGGTGCATTTTGAAGTAGTGCATCACGTATACATAAAATATCAGAGAGAATCAAAAGGCACACATTTCGTGATACAATCCCCTTACTGTCATTATTCATGGGAAAACAGCTCTGGTCTTGATCAGTTGTGGATGTATAATTATAATCTTAATTATTTTTCATTTTCTTAAAAAAAAAAGTTCATAAAGGTAAATAGTAAACAAACTGTAGTAATGAATATAGTGAGAGCAAGTTTGAACTACATTTTGATTCTCCTGTCTTATTTGTAACATGAATCTCTCCTGTGAGCTAACGTTCTTCGATAGCTAACGTTATATAGCTAACCCATACTACAGTTAGTTAGCAAACCAACCAGCTTCACGGTAGGTACCCAGAGAGTAACGTTGATGTAGACCCTAAAGTTAGCTAGTTAACATTTTTCTGTCAAAAAACAATGACTCCACACTCGTTTCCAGAAAACATAGCTAACCGTAATTAGCTAGACCGATACAGTAAGCTAACAGTTAGTACAACATTTATATCTGTTAGCCCTGCTTTCCCGGCTTACTATCTAACTAGCAACTAAGTTAGTGTTAGCAAGCATGCAAGTATCCAGACAGAGTTGCTTATGTTAGCCTAGAGAAAATAATAGTTTGCGACATTAACAGAATCTGATAACTAATAAAACAACCTTATCAAACTACAAGCGTTTTCAGAAATGTTGATGCTTACAATTATCCGGGTGTTGTTGAGTTTCCTTTCTTGAGGAACTAATGGCGGGTGGATGACTTACTCGTTCTGCTTCTCCCAGTTTAGAGGCATGAAGGTTGTAAATTGTATTAAATTCCGTTGTGATATTGTAAACGAATGATTTGAAATTACAGGTAATTTTCAGTTATTCTGTCTATATCAGAACATCTAACAAGCTATTCGATTTTTAAATCAATATATTTCATTATATTGTGTATATCAAAAAAGAATCAAACTTATACTATATGCAAAATTGTATATTCGTGTATCTCATACATTTCAATGAGTACAAGCTGATCAGGCTGACCTTCGGCTATATTTGGATCAAAACTGATGGACAATTTTGGGCTAAATAAAGTCCATGACGGATGGACCGGATATAGACGAAAATTCGCCGTCCGAGGATTCTACAGTCGTGGCCAAAAGTTTTGAGAATGACACAAATATTAATTTCCACAAAGTTTGCTGCTTCAGTGTCTTTAGATATTTTTGTCAGACGTTACTATGGAATACTGAAGTATAATTGCAAGCATTTCATAAGTGTCAAAGGCTTTTATTGACAATTACATGAAGTTGATGCAAAGAGTCAATATTTGCAGTGTTGACCCTTCTTTTTCAAGACCTCTGCAATCTGCCCTGCCATGCTGTCAATTAACTTCTGGGCCACATCCTGACTGATGGCAGCCCTTTCTTGCATAATCAATGCTTGGAGTTTGTCAGAATTTGTGGGCTTTTGTTTGTCCACCCGCCTCTTGAGGATTGACCACAAGTTCTCAATGGGATTACGGTCTGGGGAGTTTCCTGGCAATGGACCCAAAATATCGATGTTTTGTTCCCCGAGCCACTTAGTTATCACTTTTGCCTTATGGCAAGGTGCTCCATCATGCTGGAAAAGGCATTATTCGTCACCAAACTGTTCCTGGATGGTTGGGAGAAATTGCTCTCGGAGGATGTGTTGGTACCATTCTTTATTCATGGCTGTGTTCTTAGGCAAAATTGTGAGTGAGCCCACTCCCTTGGCTTAGAAGCAACCCACACATGAATGGTCTCAATCAATCAATCAAATTTTATTTGTTGCATACACATGGTTAGCAGATGTTAATGTGAGTGTAGCGAAATGCTTGTGCTTCTAGTTCCGACCATGCAGTAGTATCTAACAAGTAATCTAACAAATTCACAACAACTACCTTATACACACAAGAGTAAAGGAATGAATACGAGTATGTACATATAAATATATGGATGCGCGATGGCTGCCCAACGTAGGCAAGATGCAGTAGATGGTATAGAGTACAGTATATACATATGAGATGAGTAATGTAGGATATGTAAACATTATATAAATGCATCGTTTAAAGTGGCTAGTGATACATTTATTTCATCCAATTATAATTATTAAAGTGGCTAGAGATTTGAGTCGATGGCCGAACGAAATAGGCAACGCTTCACCACGCTGTCTGTGTGGGTAGACCATTTCAGTTTGTCCGTGATGTGTACGCCGAGGAACTTAAAACTTTCCACCTTCTCCACTACTGTCCCGTCGATGTGGATAGGGGGGTGCTCCCTCTCCTGTTTCCTGAAGTCCACGATCATCTCCTTTTGTTTTGTTGACGTTGAGTGAGAGGTTATTTTCCTGACACCACACTCTGATGGCCCTCACCTCCTCCCTGTAGGCCGTCTCGTCGTTGTTGGTAATCAAGCCTACCACTGTAGTGTCGTCAGCAAACTTGATGATTGAGTTGGATGCATGCTTGGCCACGCAGTCATGGGTAAACAGGGAGTACAGGAGAGGGCTGAGATCGCACCCTTGTGGGGCCCCAGTGTTGAGGATCAGCGGGGTGGAGATGTTTCCTACCCTCACCACCTGGGGCCGGCCCGTCAGGAAGTCCAGGACCCAGTTGCACAGGGCTGGGTCGAGACCTAGGGTCTCGAGCTTAATGACGAGCTTGGAGGGAACTATGGCGTTAAATGCTGAGCTGTAGTCGATGAACAGCATTCTTACATAGGTATTCCTCTTGTCCAGATGGGTTAGGGCAGTATGCAGTGGGATTGCGATTGCGTCGTCTGTGGACCTATTGGGACGGTAAGCAAATTGGAGTGGGTCCACGGTGTCTGGCAGGATGGAGATGATATGATCCTTGACTAGTCTCTCAAAGCACTTCATGATGACGGAAGTGAGTGCTACGTGGTGATAGTCATTTAGCTCAGTTACCTTAGCTTTCTTTCTTTGGAGCTTTCTCAGGATGCTTTACTGTTGGCATGACACAGGACTGATGGTAGCACTCACCTTGTCTTCGCAGGAACAAGCTTTTTTTCCGGATGGCCCAAACAATCGGAAAGGGGATTCATCAGAGAAAATTACTTTACCCCAGTCCTCAGCAGTCCAATCCCTGTATCAGTCTGTTCCTGATGCTTTTCCTGGAGAGAAGTGGCTTCTTTGCTGCCCTTCTTGACACCAGGCCATCCTCCAAAAGTCTTTGCCTCACTGTGCGTGCAGATGCACTCACACCTGCCTGCTGCCATTCCTGAGCAAGCTCTGTACTGGTGGTGCCCCGATCCCAGAGCTGAATCAACTTTAGGAGACGGTCCTGGCGCTTGCTGGACGTTCTTGGGCGCCCTGAAGCCTTCTTCACAACAATTGAACCGCTCTACTTAAAGTTCTTGATGATCCGATAAATGGTTGATTTAGGTGCAATCTTACTGGCAGCAATATCCTTGCCTGTGAAGCTCTTTTTGTGCAAAGCAATGATGACGGCACGCATTTCCTTGCAGGCAACCATGGATGACAGAGGAAGAACAATGATTCCAAGCACCACACTCCTTTTGAAGCTTCCAGTCTGTTATTCAAACTCAATCAGCATGACAGAGTGATCTCAAGCCTTGTCCTCATCAACACTCACACCTGTGTTAACAAGAGAATCACTGACATGGTGTCAGCTGGTCCTTTTGTGGCAGGGCTGAAATCACTCATGACATTCTGGAGTATATGCAAATTGCCATCATACAAAATGAGGCAGCAGACTTTGTGAAAATTAATATTTGTGTAATTGTCAAAACTTTTGGCCATGACTGTACATGCAGGAGTCCGTAGCAGGGTGTGTCTGGTTTTGGGTAGGGAAATATGGCCAAGCGGAAGTGCTGTTGGAGTCTGATGGCTCCCAGTTGAGTGAAGTTGGTGAGAATGAATGGAAGACGGAGACAATGAAAAATGGAACAAACAGACCAAATGTTGTAAACGAACATCGGTTTCTTATGGAGCGCGATTCATCAACAATTATGTATTTTTGAGAGATCATTTGAGGCCAGGAAGATGGTAAAGGAGCCGTTAGGAAAGGTAGTCAGTCAGTGACCAGTAGTGGTTTTGATTTCATGCGTCTCAGAAGAGCAGAAAGAGAGAGCATTGTTTTTCGGAGCAGGGCACTGATAAAAGGTGTTATATCTGGAGTTTAGTTGGAAGAGTTGTCTGCCTACTCATGTGATGCTGTGATATGTAAAATACGCAGTGAGAGCTATCGTGAATAAATCACTGCAGTTATGAAATTGATAAAATAATGGCCATGTTTCAAGTGTGTGCCGACGGAATCTTTTAGGTATTTATTAGGATCCCCATTAGCAGCTGCAAAAGTATCAAAATTGTTCACTTCTGTCATTGACTTGTCAAACCCCGGCTTGGTCTGCTTCACAAACGTTCTCTGAAGTCTCGCGTTGTTGCGTCTCTGGGTTTAGGAACTGGTAGTGGGGGAGCAGGGAGTTCCGCGCAGGCGCGCATCATTCTTCAGAATAAAGGATACGTCAGAATTGTGGTGTCGAGACGACAACTTCTGTCCGTTTCTAATGTATTNGAGTCAAACCGCAAGAGTGAACATGATCACTTTTTTACAAGTCACATAGACTTTGTGTTAGTCTGAGTGGATGTATATCATTTCGTCAAGGTAATTTAATTAAGGATCAATTTATTAGAGATTTCTGGGTTCGTTTTACATGTCGTTTTTGGTTTTGTGTAAAATTGACGAGCTGGTAAAATGGCGTCTCCCAGTCGGTCTGCATCAACGGACTTCAGTGCAGACAGTAGGGATGTAGCAGAGAGACAATTTTACTGCTGCACTACTGTTTTGGAGCTAAATGTAATGATTATCAGTTTTATACATGTGTACTAATATTCAGAGACATTCAGTTGTTTCTGTCTATCTATACATGTTACTGTGGTGTGAACGGAAATACTATTGGTTTTTGATTGGAATAATTCAGTGAAGACAAGGTTATTCAGGAAAATAGTACATAGTGCTGCCTAAAATATACTGCAACCTTGTACTAAATGGTTTTTGAGGCGTTTGTGTGAATTCAGGAAATCTACTATAGATTACGTGCATTTACGTTGTGTAGCCTAATTTAAAGTGTATACTTTGTCTAATGTGAATTAATTAATGTTTTGTTGTCAATGCTTAGCTACCAGATCTATTGAAATGAGATCAGTGCTAGACTTGGACAGGAGCTCACCGGAGCTGAGTACCGGCACCTCAAATGTCTACTGTTTGAGCTCATGTTCCTCTTATAGAATATTAGCTCAACAGTATTGTGGAGCTCCTGCACCTAAATATAAACAATATTTTTTGAGAATAAAGAAAGTGTGCCAGAACTGTCAAGAAACTTTTGTGTCCGTTTCTCTTTATTACTACAGGCCGACTCCGATTAAGTCTGAGGCCGGTAACATCAACAGTGAGGACAAACCCAGCCTGCCTCTCTCCTTCCACACTGGGTCCAAACCTACAGTCACTGGGTGCTGATTGTGACAGTGGAGCCCAGTTTGCACTGCAAGATCCAGAGATGGCATCAGTGAAGCTGGAAGACTGCAGTCAAACACTGGAGCTGAATGCCAACATTAAAGATGAAGAAGAAGAGGAGAAGATTGGGACATCTGTTTGTCATGGTAAGCACAGGTTCTATCTAACTTAGTTTGTTTTTCATGCCAACTTCCCACCGTGCACTGCTACTCTCTGTTTAACATATATGCATAGTCACTTTAACTATACATTCATGTACGTATGCACATACTACCTCAATTGGCCCAACCGACCAGTACTCCCGCACATTGGCTAACCGGGCTATCTGTGTTGTGTCCCGCCACCCACCACCCGCCAAACCCCTCTTTACGCTACTGCTACTCTCTTCATCATATATGCATAGTCACTTTAACCATATCTACATGAACATACTACCTCAATCAGCCTGACTAACCGTTGTCTGTATTTAGCCTCGCTACTGTTTTTCATTGTCTTTTTACTGTTGTTTTTATTTCTTTACTTACCTATTGTTCACCAAATACCTTTTTTGCACTATTGGTTAGAGCCTGTAAATAAGCATTTCACTGTAAGGGTTACACCTGTTGTATTCGGCACACGTGACAAATAAACTTTAATTTGATTTGCATAAAAAGTTTATTTATTTTATAGCATTGTGACAGCAGTGTGACACAAACAACAACACAGAGTTACACATGGAATAAACAAACATACAGTCAATAACACAATGGAAAGGTCTATATACAGTGTGTTTAAATGAGGTAAGAAAAGGGAGGTAAGGCAATAAATAGGCTATCATTAATTACAATTTAGCAATTAAACACTGGAGTGATAGATGTGCAGATGATGATGTGCAAGTAGAGATACTGGGGTGCAAAAGAGCAAAAATAAATAACAATATGGGGATGAGGTAGTTGGGTGGGCTATTTACAGATGGGCTGTGTACAGGTGCAGTGATCGGTAAGCTGCTCTGACAGCTGATGCTTAAAGTAAGTGAGGGAGATATGTCTCCAGCTTCAGTTATTTTTGTAATTCGTTCCAGTCATTAGCAGCAGAGAACTGGAAGGACAAGTGGCCAAAGGAGAAGTTGGCTTTGGGGATGGCCAGTGAAATATACCTGCTGGAGCGTGTGCTATGGGTGGGTGTTATGGTGACCAGTGAGCTGAGATAAGGTGGGGATTTAACTAGCAAAGACTTAAAGATGACCTGGAGCCAGTGGGTTTGGCGATGAATATATAGCGAGGGCCAGCCAATGAGAGCATTCAGGTCGCAGTGGTGGGTAGTAAATGCGTCTTTGGTGACAAAACAGATGGCACTGTGATAGACTACATCCAATTTGCTGAGTAGAGTGTTGGAGGCTATTTTGTAAATGACATCGCCGAAGTCAAGGATAGTCAGTTTTACGAGGGTATGTTTAGCAGCATGAGTGAAGAAAGCTTTGTTTGCGAAATAGGAAGCCGATTCTAGATTTAATTTTGGTTTGGAGATGCTTAATGTGAGTCTGGAAGGATAGTTTATAGTCTAACCAGACACCTAGGTATTTGTAGTTGTCCACATATTCTAAGTAAGAACCGCCCAGAGTAGTGATGTTAGTCGTGCGGGCAGCGATCGGTTGAAGAGCATGCATTTAGTTTTACTATCATTTAAGAGCAGTCGGAGGCCACAAAAGGAGTGTTGTATGGCATTGAAGCTTGTCTGGAGGTTTGTTAACCTCTAGGGGATCATTGCACGACTTGACCGTTTTGGAGAGCCTGGCGTGCCCAAAGTAAAATGCCTCCCATTCAGGCCCAGAAAATAGGATATGCATATATTTGGTACCATTGGATAGGAAACACTCTGAATTTTGTAAAACTGTTAACCATATGTCTGTGAGTAAAACAGAACGGATATGGCAGGCAAAACCCCGAGGAATTTCTGTCCTGGAGAAAGTGGTTTTCACAGAGTGCCTTATTTGGAACCCCTCCCTCATGAAAATGCCCATAAAAGGGCATATGAATGCAGTACCTATCGCTTCCTCTGGATGTCCACAGTCCCGAGAAAGTGTTTTGATTCTGTTCAGATGAATTAGAGCAGAGAAGAAGAGGGAATAAGGAAGTGCCTCTTTGGAACTCTATAGGAGTGGATGCGCGCTCTCGGGAAGCGCGCACTGTGTTTTTTACCGTCTTTAGAGCTCAGTTTATATTCCGGTTGATTTATTATAGTAAATATACGTAAAAGTGTTCCTAAGGATACATTTAAAATGATGTTTGATTGTTCTTGGACAAGTTTATAGGTATAAGTTGAACGAGTTCTTGTCACGTTTCAATGGAGGTGTGGACGCTGTAGTTTCTGATTATAACGCGCAAACCAAATGGAGATTTATGGATAAAATACATTACTTTTTCTAACAAAAGAACCATGGATTGTCTTCGTTGGACACTTAGGAAGACCTCAGCAGAAGTTCTTCAACAGGTAATTGATTTGTTTTTGCTGTGAAATGTGTTATGTGTGTGCCACGCTGGCTAATGAATTCATGGCTATGAGAAAAGTATGTGAGGTGCTACCCTCAAACAATCAAATGTTGTGCTTTCGCCGTGAAGCCTTTTTGAAATCTGACAACGCTGTGATATTGCCAAGAAACAGAGCTTTTGATGAGTATGGAACACTTGTATATTGGTGGATGTTTAATAATTCAACTTTTGGATTTTGAATTTGGCGCCTCACATTTCACCTGGTAGTGTCGGGAGTGGGGCGCTAGCGCCCCAGTGATCCCTGAGAGGTTAACAGTGTCCAAAGAAGGGCCAGATGTATACAGAATGGTGTCGTCTGCGTAGAGTTGGATCAGAGAATCACCAGCAGCAAGAGCTACATCATTGATATATAGAGAGAAGAGTCGGCCCGAGAATTGAACCCTGTGGCACCCCCAGAGACGTCCTAAGGTCCGGACTACAGGCCCTCCGATTTGACACACTGAACTCTATCTGAGAAATACTTGGTGAACCAAGCGAGGCAGTCATTTGAGAAACCAAAGCTGTTGAGTCTGCCGATAAGAATGTGGTGATTGACAGAGTCGAAAGCCTTGGCCAGGTCGATGAGGGAAATATAAGTTTCCAGCTTCAGTGATTTTTGCAATTCATTCCAGTCATTGGCAGCAGAGAACTGGAAGGAAAGGTGCCCAAATGAGGTGTTTGCTTTGGGGATGACCAGTGAAATATACCTGCTGGAGCATGTGCTACGGGTGGGTGTTGCTATGGTGACCAGTGAGCTGAGAAAAGGCAGAGCTTTACCTAGCAAAGAC
>QNTS01002109.1:185398-209136 GCA_003317085.1 Hucho hucho | reverse complement strand
TTAGAGCAGAGAAGAAGAGGGAATAAGGAAGTGCCTCTTTGGAACTCTATAGGAGTGGATGCGCGCTCTCGGGAAGCGCGCACTGTGTTTTTTACCGTCTTTAGAGCTCAGTTTATATTCCGGTTGATTTATTATAGTAAATATACGTAAAAGTGTTCCTAAGGATACATTTAAAATGATGTTTGATTGTTCTTGGACAAGTTTATAGGTATAAGTTGAACGAGTTCTAGTCACGTTTCAATGGAGGTGTGGACGCTGTAGTTTCTGATTATAACGCGCAAACCAAATGGAGATTTATGGATAAAATACATTACTTTTTCTAACAAAAGAACCATGGATTGTCTTCGTTGGACACTTAGGAAGACCTCAGCAGAAGTTCTTCAACAGGTAATTGATTTGTTTTTGCTGTGAAATGTGTTATGTGTGTGCCACGCTGGCTAATGAATTCATGGCTATGAGAAAAGTATGTGAGGTGCTACCCTCAAACAATCAAATGTTGTGCTTTCGCCGTGAAGCCTTTTTGAAATCTGACAACGCTGTGATATTGCCAAGAAACAGAGCTTTTGATGAGTATGGAACACTTGTATATTGGTGGATGTTTAATAATTCAACTTTTGGATTTTGAATTTGGCGCATCACATTTCACCTGGTAGTGTCGGGAGTGGGGCGCTAGCGCCCCAGTGATCCCTGAGAGGTTAACAGTGTCCAAAGAAGGGCCAGATGTATACAGAATGGTGTCGTCTGCGTAGAGTTGGATCAGAGAATCACCAGCAGCAAGAGCTACATCATTGATATATAGAGAGAAGAGTCGGCCCGAGAATTGAACCCTGTGGCACCCCCAGAGACGTCCTAAGGTCCGGACTACAGGCCCTCCGATTTGACACACTGAACTCTATCTGAGAAATACTTGGTGAACCAAGCGAGGCAGTCATTTGAGAAACCAAAGCTGTTGAGTCTGCCGATAAGAATGTGGTGATTGACAGAGTCGAAAGCCTTGGCCAGGTCGATGAGGGAAATATAAGTTTCCAGCTTCAGTGATTTTTGCAATTCATTCCAGTCATTGGCAGCAGAGAACTGGAAGGAAAGGTGCCCAAATGAGGTGTTTGCTTTGGGGATGACCAGTGAAATATACCTGCTGGAGCATGTGCTACGGGTGGGTGTTGCTATGGTGACCAGTGAGCTGAGAAAAGGCAGAGCTTTACCTAGCAAAGACTTATAGATGACCTAGAGCCAGTGGGTTTGGCGATGAATATGTAGCGAGGACCAGCCAACGAGAGCATACATGTTGCAATGGTGGGTAGTATATGTGGCTTTGGTGACAAACTAGCACGGTCAGTTTTACGAGGGTATGTTTGGCAGCATGAGTGAAGGAGGCTTTGTTGCGAAATAGGAAGCCGATTCTAGATTTATTTTTGGATTGGAGATGCTTAATGTGAGTCTGGAAGTAGAGTTTACAGTCTAGCCAGAAACCTAGGTGTTTATAGTTGTCCACTTTATTCTAAGTCAGAACCGTCCAGAGTAGTGATGCTGGACGGGCGGGCAGGTGCGGGCAGCGGTTGAAGAGCATGCATTTAGTTTTACTAGCATTTAAGAGCAGTTGGAGGCCACGGGAAAGTAGTGTTGTATGGCATTGAAGCTCGTTTGGAGGTTTGTTAACAGTGTCCAAAGAAGGGCCAGATGTATACAGAATGGTGTCGACTGCATAGAGGTGGATCAAAGAATCACCCGCAGCAAGAGCGACATCATTTATATATACAGAGAAAAGAGTCGGCCCGAGAATTGAATCCTGTAGCACCCCCATAGAGACTTCCAGAGGTCCGGACAACAGGCCCTCCGATTTGACACACTGAACTCTATCTGAGAAGTAGTTCGTGAACCAGGCGAGGCAGTCATTAGAGAAACCAAGGCTGTTGAGTCTGGCGATAATGATGTGGTGATTGACAGAGTCTAATGCCTTGGCCAGGTCGATGAAGACTGCTGCACAGTACTGTCTTTTATCGATGGCGGTTATGATATCATTTACGACCTTGAGCGTGGCTGAGGTGCACCCATGACCAACTCGGAAACCAGATTGCATAGCAGAGATGGTACGGTGGGATTCGAAATGGTCGGGGATCTGTTTGTTAACTTGGCTTTCGAGGACTTTAGAAAGGCAGGGCAGGATTTCATGATGAACTGTTTGAATTAGAAGGTAGATGTTATTTCATGCTACTGACACTTCCTGGTTTGACACCAGTATTGTCAGCATGTGTTTTATTCACTGGGCTATCTGGAGTGATCAGAGAGTAGACTGAAGAAGTGAAGTAGACAAACTGCCAGTGTTTTAAAGTTCTGAGTGTTGTTACTAACCCTTTAGCACATTTTTAGCTTTTGACTCGTACCCACTTTTAGAATAGTTTTATTCCCCTGTGTTGTACAGCCTACTGATATGAATACATACAGTACCAGCCTACTGATATGAATACATACAGTACCAGCCTACTGATATGAATACATACAGTACCAGCCTACTGATATGAATACATACAGTACCAGCCTACTGATATGAATACATACAGTGCATTTGTTAAGTATTCAGACCCCTTGACTTTTTCCACATGTTGTTACGTTACAGCCTTATTCTAAAATGGATAAAAAAAAACGTTCCTCATCAATCTACACACAATACCCCATAATGACATCACAATACCCCATAATGACATCACAATACCCCATAATGACAAAGCAAACGCAGGTTTTTAGAATTGTTTTCACATTTATAAAATATTAAAAACAGAAAAACCTTATTTACATAAGTATTCAGACCCTTTGCTATGAGACTTGACATTGAGCTCAGGTGCATCTTGTTTCCATTTATCATCCTTGAGATATTTCTACAATTTGATTGTTGTCAACCTGTGGTAAATTAAATTGATTGTACATGATTTGGAAAGGCACACACCTGTCTATATAAGGTCCCACATTTGACAAAGCATGTCAGAGCAAAAACCAAGCCATGAGGTTGAAGGAATTGTCCGTAGAGCTCCATGAAAGGAAAAATTCACGAGCTGGTAAAATGGCGGCACCCGCTCGTCTGCATCAACAGACTTCAGTGCAGGCAGTGCGAATGCAGTAGAGAGAGAAATTTTACTGCTGCACTACTGTTTTGAAAATATAATGATTATCGGTTTTCTACATGTGTAATAATATTGACACATTCAGTTTGTCTTCATCTGTAAACGTTACTATGGTGTGAACAGGAAATACAATTGTTTTTGAAGTGAATACAAGGTTATTCAGGAAAATAGCACATAGTGCTGCCTAAAACAAACTGTAACCTTGTACTAAATGGTTTTTGAGTCATTTATGCATTCATCTACTATAGGTTAAGTATTAGCTCACAAGTATTGTGGAGCTCCTGCAACTAAATATAAACAGTACCTACACCTGTTTCAGTCCAAGTCCAGCACTGAATTAGATAATAGAACAAAAAAAATATATAATATATTTAATAGAGAATAAAGACCTTGGCAGAACTTTCAAAAAATAACTTTTGTGTCTGTTTCTCTTGTACTACTTGCCGACTCAGATATGAGGCCGGTAACATCAACAGTGAGGACAGACCCAGCCTGCCTGTCTCCTTCCACACTGACTCCAAACATACAGTCACTGGGTCCTGATTGTGACAATCGAGCCCAGTTTGCACCGCAGGATCCAGAGATGGCATCAGTGAAGCTGGAAGACTGCAGTCAAACACTGGAGCTGAATGTCAACATTAAAGATGAAGAAGAGGAGGAGAAGATTGGGAAATCTGTTTCTCATGGTAAGAGCAGGTTCTATCTAACTCAGTTTGTGTTTTTCATTCCAACATCCCACTGTGCATGAAAAGTTGCAGTAGAACTGTATCATGATTAACTGTTTCAATGAGAAGGTAGATGTTATTTCATGCTACTGAGACTTGTATGGTTTGACACCAGTATTGCCAGTGTCGTGGAATATTGACTCAGAAATATTACACCTTTACTGGAACTTGTGAATTCAAAATAAGACTTTAATACAAACTAGCAAAGCCATGCTGATCCATGGAACAACCGACTTCTTCAACACAGGGCTTTGCCTTTATAGCATTACATCTTTACATAACGCATATGGGCACTCCCCATATGTTAACCCAATTACTCCCCTTTGCCATAGGTTAATTGTTACATTTTATGCTGACATCCTGTTTCTACATGTGTGGTGATGAGTTCCATATGTCTTTTCTGCTGACATTGTTTTTACTGTAGTCCAATGTTCAACTCTATGTTGATCTAGCTCTGTCCATTTACCTGAGCTCAGCAGATATACTGCTCACATATGTCTTATTCGTTATATATGTTTTTCTGTCTCAATAATTCAAAGTGGTAGTGGTTAGTCGGAATACTGGAAATATAATCATTGTCATGAGTTTCTCTCCTACACCAGCATTTGTTTTATTCACTGGGCTATCTGGGGTGCTCAGAGAGTAGACTAAAGAAGTGAAGTAAACACACTACCACTGTTTTAAAGTTCTATGAAATGAGTCTGTAGTTTCTAACCCTTGTGATAGTGAGTGGAGGACTCTTACCCACTTTTAGAATAGTTTAATTCCCCTTTTGTGTTGTACAGCCTACTGACATGAATACATACAGTACCAGTCTACTGATATGAATACATACAGTACCAGCCTACTGATATGAATACATACAGTACCAGCCTACTGATATGAATACATACAGTACCAGCCTACTGATATGAATACACACAGTACCAGCCTACTGATATGAATACATACAGTACCAGCCTACTGATATGAATACACACAGTACCAGCCTACTGATATGAATACACACAGTACCAGCCTACTGATATGAATACATACAGTACCAGCCTACTGATATGAATACATATGTCACCCGGTACAGCCGGAAGAGGACTGGCCACCTCTTTGGGCCTGGTTCCTCTCTACCTTTCTTCCAAGGTTCCTGCTTTTTAGGGAGTTTTTCCTGGCCACTGTGCTTCTACATCTGCATTGCATGCTCTTTGGGGATTTTAGGCTGGATTTCTGTAAAGCACTTTGACAACTGCTGATGTAAAAAGGGCTTCATAATATAAATTTGATTGACATGTATATCACACCAACTGACAGGTTCTTCTGATGTTGTTCACACAGGAGACCATGTTGAGACATTCTCTACATCCAGAGAGCAACAGCAGGAAGATCACAGAGCTAAGAGGTCTCACCACTGCCCACATTGTGAGGAGATTTTCCCAATTCTATCGAAGCTAAAAATACACCTAAAAATACACACAGGAGGAGAGAATCCGTATTCCTGTACTGACTGTGGGAAGAGATTCATAACATCAGGGAATCTGACAGTTCATCAGAGAATGCACACTGGAGAGAAGCCTTACTCCTGCCCTGACTGTGGAAAGATTTTCTCTCGACTGGGCCACTTAAAAAGACATGAACATATACATACAGGAGTGAAGCCTTACTCCTGCTCTGACTGTGTAAAATGCTACACAACATCAACTGAGCTAAAAGTCCATCAGAGAACACACACAGGAGAGAAGCCTTACTCCTGCTCCGACTGTGGGAAGAGTTTCTCTCGACAGGGTTTTTTAAAAGCACATGAACTTATACATACAGGAGTGAAGCCTTACTCCTGCTCTGACTGTGGGAAGATTTTCTCTCAACTGGGAAACTTAAAAGCACATGAACGTATACATACAGGAGTGAAGCCTTACTTCTGCTCTGACTGTGTAAAATGCTTCACAACATCAACTGAGCTAAAAGTCCATCAGAGAACACACACAGGAGAGAAGCCTTACTCCTGCTCTGACTGTGTAAAATGCTTCACAACATCAACTGAGCTTAAAGTCCATCAGAGAACACACACAGGCGAGAAGCCTTACTCCTGCTCTGACTGTGGAAAGAGTTTCTCTCAATTGTGCCACTTAAAAAGACACCAAGGTAAACATAAAGGAGAGAAGTCTTACCACTGATCTGACTGTAGAAAATGTTTTAAAACAACAGCTGAGTTAATAGGTCATTAGAGATCAGACACAGGAGAGAAGCCTTACTTCTGCTCTATATTTGGCAAGAGTAAATCAAGTAAAAGTCTAAAAGTATTTGGTTGTAAAAATACCTTAGTATCAAAAGTAAAAGTGAATAATTTCAAATTCCTTAAATGAACCTCTCTGTGATGGGTGTCCCTTAACCGGGACGGTTGTTGCTAACATGTGCCAATGTGACTAGAATGATGTTGTATACAACAGCCAACTTTCCAGGGCATAGACATGTCTTTATATGGACAGAAAGCTTAAATTCTTGTTAATCTAACTGGAGTGTCCAATTTAACAGTAGCTGTTACAGTGAAAAAATGCCATGCTATTGTTTGAGGAGAGTGCACAACAACTTTTATCATGGCAACTGGTTTAGGTCAATAATGTGCTTACATTCAGTAATCTTGCTCTGATTTGTCATCCTGAGGGTCCCAGAGATAAAATGTAGCATAGTTTTGTTTGATAAAATCTATTTTTATGTTCAAATGTAGGAACTGGGTTCTACATTTTGAACCCCTGCTGTCTCTGGCACCACACCCACCCTGCCCGGCCATCTAGATGTGTGAAAGTTCGTCACGTACAGATACCCCCAAAAAAACACTTAAGTAGTTCTTTAAATAATTTTTACTTCAGTACTTTACACCATTGCATGCATCCATGCTGTGTGTCAGCATTGCAGGGTGGTGGTGTGAAGGCGTGGGGTGTGTTTTCAGGGCACACATTGGGCCCCTTGATAAAAGTTGAGTAATGTTTGAATGCCACAGGATATCTAAACATCATTGCCAATCAGGTGCATCCCTTCATGGCAGCAGTTTATCCATCTGCAAATGGATTCTTTCAGCAGGATTATGCCTTATGCCACAAGGCTTGTCCAGGAATGGTTCCAAGAACATTACTTCTTTGTCCATCTGTGGGAGGAGATGAAACGAGCTATTCGGAGTAGATCCATTCGCAGCCAACTTGACACAGTTGTAGGAAGCATTGGAGTCAACATGGGCCAGCATCCCTGTGGAACGCACTCAACACCTTGGACAGTCCATGCCCTGAGGAATTGAGGCTGTTCTGAGGACAAAGGGGGATGCAACTCAATATTAGGAAGGTGTTTCTAATGTTTTGTACTAGGGATGCACCGATATGGCATTTTTGGCCAATACGATATCCAATATTTTCCTTGCCAAAAGAACGATACCGATATTAAACATTTTAAACATTTGTTCTCTGTAGTGCTATATTTTTCGTGGCCTCATTACGTCATCTTCCTATGTTATATAGGTATGCATGTTAGCTTTGACATCGGTTTTGTAGTGGTGTTAAATTAGACATCGGGTCAATGCCGAAGTTGGCATTTTTAGCTAATATTGTCAGATTCCAATATGCTCAACGATATTTTGTGCATCCCTATTTTGTACACTCGGTGTATATCATATAAAGATGGTGTAATGATCAGTTTTTAGCATTAGCTTAGGTGGATTATTTTATTACTAAACAACTTTTGTTTAATAAAAAAACAAGCTATGAATCAACTACTTGTTTATTCAATTGTATTTTAATACTAGATTAATTATTTTTGTCATTGATGATGAATATATTTGAATAACTGTGTTGAAGTTAATTGATCTGGCGGCAGGTAGCCTAGCGGTTAAGAGTGGTGGGTCAGTAACTGAGAGGTCGCTGGTTTGAATCCCGAGCATACTACGTGAAAAATTAACCCTTATTTGTCCTGTAAATCGCTCTGGATAAGAACATCTGCTAAATGACAAGAATGTAATGAAAAACGTTTGTACATGAATTTGATGGGCAACCACCTTTTCCTCGTGTGTAATTAAATGAAATAAACTGTTTGAAGTTAAAAACTGTACAGTTGTGGCCAAAAGTTTTGAGAATGACACAAATATTAATTTTCAAAGTCTGCTGCCTCAGTTTGTATGATGGCAATTTGCATATACTCCAGAATGTCATGAAGAGTGATGCAATGAATTGCAATTCATTGCAAAGTCCCTCTTTGCCATGCAAATGAACTGAGTCCCCCCAAAACATTTCCACTGCATTTCAGCCCTGCCACAAAAGGACCAGCTGACATCATGTCAGTGATTCTCTCGTTAACACAGGTGTGAGTGTTGACGAGGACAAGGCTGGAGATCACTCTGTCATGCTGATTGAGTTCAAATAACAGACTGGAAGCTTCAAAAGGAGGGTGATGCTTGGAATCATTGTTCTTCCTCTGTCAACCATGGTTACCTGCAAGGAAACCCGTGCCGTCATCATTGCTTTGCACAAAAATGGCTTCACAGGCAAGGATATTTCTGCCAGTAAGATTGCACCTAAATCAACCATTTATCAGATCATCAAGAACTTCAAGGAGAGCGGTTCAATTGTTGTGAAGAAGGCTTCAGGGCGCCCAAGAACGTCCAGCAAGCGCCAGGACCGTCTCCTAAAGTTGATTCAGCTGCGGGATCGGGGCACCACCAGTACAGAGCTTACTCAGGAATGGCAGCAGGCAGGTGAGTGCATCTGCACGAACAGTGAGGCAAAGACTTTTGGAGGATGGCCTGGTGTCAAGAAGGGCAGCAAAGAAGCCACTTCTCTCAAGGAAAAACATCAGGGACAGACTGATATTCTGCAAAAGTTACAGGGATTGGACTGGGGTAAAGTCATTTTCTCTGATGAATCCCCTTTCCGATTGTTTTGGGCATCTGGAAAAAAAGCTTGTCTGGAGAAGACAAGGTGAGTGCTACCATCAGTCCTGTGTCATGCCAGCAGTAAAGCATCCAGAGACCATTCATGTGTGGGGTTGCTTCTCAGACAAGGGAGTGGGCTCACTCACAATTTTGCCTAAGAACACAGCCATGAATAAAGAATGGTACCAACACATTCTCTGAGAGCAACTTCTCCCAACCATACAGGAACAGTTTGGTGACAAACAATGCCTTTTCCAGCATGATGGAGCATCTTGCCATAAGGCAAAAGTGATAACTAAGTGGCTCGGGGAACAAAACATCGATATTTTGGGTCCATGGCCAGGAAACTCCCCAGACCGTAATCCCATTGAGAACTTGTGGTCAATCCTCAAGAGGCGGGTGGACAAACAAAAGCCCACAAATTCTGACAAACTCCAAGCATTGATTATGCAAGAATGGGCTGCCATCAGTCAGGATGTGGCCCAGAAGTTAATTGACAGCATGCCAGGGCGGATTGCAGAGGTCTTGAAAAAGAAGGGTCAACACTGCAAATATTGACTCTTTGCATCAACTTCATGTAATTGTCAATAAAAGCCTTTGACACTTACAAAATGCTTGTAATTATACTTCAGTATTCCATAGTAACATCTGACAAAAATATCTAAAGACATTAAAGTCCCAAACTTTGTGGAAATTAATATTTTGTCATTCTCAAAACTTTTGGCCACGACTGTATATACAAACAACATTACCACTTTGTTTACCCTGGTCAGAGGGACAGGGCCATAGTAAGCTAGACTATGTAGCTGCTGTTGTTAGTAGCCTACAGTTTCCATGCAATAGCATGTCAGATCGCTAATGATTAGGTGTATAGGCTGCTACATTAATGCAAGAGTTTTTGCTTGTGTCTATCAGGAGTGATGCGTTATCAGGCTTGCTAAATATCTACCGGAGGGAAGTGGAGAGCGTGCCTTGAGCTTTGTGCGTTGTGCCCGGCCCGCAACACATGGTCAAGAGACTCAGAGAGTCTGCAGCAGCACTCTGATGTGAAGAACAGCCCTAACAGAAATGTACCATTGTAGTACAATGAAAAAAAATACAGCATTGTATTTTCGTGGAATGGTAGTGACCAAAAACAATGTTACCATTGTACTAGACCTCGGAACATAGAAGAAACTGCCAGATGTGTCATAATAGCCCAGAACTAAAGCTGCACTGGGAGACACATTTAAATGGAATACATTGAATACATGCAGCTGGGTGGAACAATCACAGTAAAACATGATTTAAATGTATTTTCAGAAGGGCTGTGGTCTCCATTCATGTAATACATTCAATATATACATCAGCTGGTATTGGGGATCTATTTCATAGGGTTTTCATAGGTACATTATATGCCCTTAAACATTGTAATATGCAACCTGGAATTAAAATGTAAGAGAATCAGTGCTTCTACAGTGAAACACATCTCACATCTGTGCCGTTTGAGAGCGATGTTGTTAGACTACATTGTATTGTTGTTTCCTCTTCTAAGTGAACTGGTGGGCAACAACATAATTTCAATTCACAGAGACAATGAGTCCTTCAAGTTTAGCACCATATCCACACGTTTGAATTGACTGAATAAAGGTGAAGGGGGAGATATAATTTACAGTATACAACGAGGGTTGGCAACTAGGTTTGGCCTCCAGTCAATTTATTGCTGGGCTTGTAGGTAGTCTGCAGGACAGAACATAATTAGCCTATTAACACATAGCCTATAGTTGACCAATTCATAGTCCTACACAGTGTAGGCTACACTACACATTTAACACACGTGGTTAGTGGGCTAATCAGTTCAATGACCATGACATAATAATGTCGATCTGATTACAGTGGTAAAATCACCGATGTCTATATTAATAGTCCTACCTGTTCTTTTACAATATATTCATCGTATTTCTCCAATGCCAAACCAGTGGGTCTTGTTTGCATCGACACTGTCGGTGTTTGCAAAGAATTCAATCTGAGATGTCATAATGAATCTAAGCATGGTACATTCAGAAGTAGATGTTCCACCCCAGACATGAGGCTGAAGTCCGACGCAGAAAGGAAGGGGGGTCTAAGGAGTGAACACCCTGTGTCTTTTACAGTGGTGATGTTATCATGTACATATTTTATATTTTATATTACCTTTATTTAACTAGGCAAGTCAGTTAAGAACAAATTCTTATTTACAATGACGGCCTACCCCGGCCAAACCCTGACGACTTTGGGCCAATTGTGCGCCGCCCTATGGGAATCCCAATCACGGCCGGATGTGATACAGCCTGGATATATAATGCAATTTAATATATTGCAATGTATAGGGGCAGCTTCTAATAGATACATAGTCACCTCCGTGACATCACCTTTCATCCCCAAAGCCCTGTTAGCATTTACTGCTCATGTTGCTGAACAATTCGACCCTTTTGTTGGAGTCTATGATGTAAATGGGTAATTTACACAATATTGCATTGACTGTAATACCTTTGCTGTGCAATAACAGCTTTCTTTCTGGTTTGTCAGCATGCTGCTTTCTAGTGATCTTACCTCCTGAAATGCAATAACAACAAAAACATGAATAACAACGTGCCTACTCAGTCAGTAACTTAGTTAACTAATGTGTACATGTACAAGCCTTTATCAGCCAAATTGTTCCTAAACAGCCTCGTTGCTACTTTTTCAGTTACCAATTCATCAATAAACAGTCAGGAGAACTAGCTAACTCGTTTGGCAAAAACAGTGTTCAATTGTCAGTAGCGAGTCTTTTAAAATTTAGCTAGCAAATACAGTTTATATTTTCCAAAATCATTAGCTAGCTACATTGAAGAACTCAGCTGATGGTGGGAGTTAGCTCTTCCCCAGCAGTTTCAACCTAGCTAACTAGCTCATCCAACAGGCTTAAGATACAGAGACCAGACAGCCTGACCATGATCCCATTGTGTTTAACCTACCTAGCTACCTAATGGCTTTTTTATAATTTGTATAGATAATATAAATCTTTTTTCTCACACAGAGCTTCCTAATATAGAAAGCCAGTTGATGATACAGTAGCTAGGATGAATGCAATGTGTGACATAGATAACTGAGTGATATTAAATCTGAAGGAATGTCTGATCACATCAGAAAAAGGACACCTATACAGGAGTCTACCGTTACAGATATCCACTAGGAAATCTTTACATAAATGACATCATAAAAAAACTTAATGGTATTCGGCTGAATTGGCTAGCTAGATTTCTACCTGGGAAGAACCGCTTTGAAGGGATTCCGCCATGTTGCAATGTGGCTACTGGCTGGTGCACCCGCAATCTCATGCTTCCATTCCGATGACGTCATTCCAACATCTTACAAGTACTTACAAAGTGTTTGACCATTTCTTAAAAGGAACTTAACTAATGAAGAAAATGTAATGTAGTTTGGCCTCAGTCCAGTAACAGTCACATTAGGTTCAGGTGTATACACCCTAAAAGTTGGTTGTTCTTTTAAAAGTGTTTTCCTCACCATCTTAAATAAGCATGCCCCATTCAAAAAATGTAGAACTAAGAACAAATATAGCCCTTGGTTCACTCCACTACTGCATTAGCATCGAATAGCCCCCGCGATATTCAACTTTTCAGGGAAGTTGGTAACCAATATACACAGCCAGTTAGGAAAGCAAAGGCTATCTTTTTCAAACAGAAATGTTCATCCTGTACCACTAATTCCAAAAAGTTTTGGGACACTGTAAAGTCCATGGAGAATAAGATCACCTCCTCCTAGGTGCCCACTGCACTGAGGCTAGGAAACACTGTCACCACCGATAAATCTATGATAATCGAGAATTTCAATAAGCATTTTTCTACAGCTGGCCATGCTTTCCACCTGGCTACCCCTACCCCGGCCAACAGCTCTGCACCCCCCGCAGACTCAATAGCCTTGGTTTCTCAAATGACTGCATCGCCTGGTTCATCAACTACTTCTTAGATAGAGTTCAGTGTGTCAAATCGGAGGGCCTGTTGTCTGGACCTCTGGCAGTCTATGGGGGTGCCACAGGGTTCAATTCTCGGGCAGACTCTTTTCTCTGTATATATCAATGATGTTGCTCTTTTTGCTGGTGATTCTCTGATACACCTCTACGCAAACGACACCATTCTGTATTCATCTGGGACTTCTTTGAACACTGTGTTAACAAACCTCCAAACAAGCTTCAATGCCGTACAGCACTTCTTCAAATCAAATCAAATTTTGTCACATACACATGGTTAGCAGATGTTAATGCGAGTGTAGCGAAATGCTTGTGCTTATAGTTCCGACCATGCAGTAGTATCTAACAAGTAATCTAACAAATTCACAACAACTACCTTATACACACAAGAGTAAAGGAATGAATACGAGTATGTACATATAAATATATGGATGAGCGATGGCTGACCGGCATAGGCAAGATGCAGTAGATGGTATGGAGTACAGTATATACATATGAGATGAGTAATGTAGGATATGTAAACATTATATAAATGGCATTGTTTAAAGTGGCTAGTGATACATTTATTTCATCCGATTATAATTATTAAAGTGGCTAGAGATTTGGGTCGATGGCCGAACGGCATAGGCAAGATTCAGTAGATGGTTTAGAGTACAGTGTATACATTTGATATGAGTATGTCGGATATGTAAACATTATATACAAAATTGTTTAAAGTGGCTAGTGATACCTTTGTTACATCCAATTTTAATTATTAAAGTGGCTAGGGATTTGAGTCAGTATGTTGGCAGCAGCCACTCAATGTTAGTGATGGCTGTTTAACAGTCTGATGGCCTTGAGGTAGAAGCTGTTTTTCAGTCTCTCGGTCCCAGCTTTGATACACCTGTACTGACCTCGCCTTCTGGATGATAGCGGGGTGAACAGGCAGTGGCTCCAGTGGTTGTTGTCCTTGATGATCTTTTTGGCCTTCCTGTGACATCGGGTGGTGTAAGTGTCCTGAAGGGCAGGTAGTTTACCCCCGGTGATGCGTTGTGCAGTCCTCACTACCCTCTGGAGAGCCTTACGGTTGAGGGCGGAGCAGTTGCCGTACCAGGCGGTGATACAGCCCGACAGGATGCTCTCGATTGTGCATCTGTAGAAGTTTGTGAGTGATTTTGGTGACAAGCCGAATTTCTTCAGCCTCCTGAGGTTGAAGAGGTGCTGTTGCGCCTTCTTCACCACGCTGTCTGTGTGGGTGGACCAATTAAGTTTGTCCGTGATGTGTACGCCGTGGAATTTAAAACGTTCCACCTTCTCCACTACTGTTCCCTCGATGTGGATAGGGGGATGCTCCCTCTGCTGTTTCCTGAAGTCCACGATCATCTCCTCTTCAGTGGCCTCCAACTGCTCTTAAATGCTAGTAAAACTAAAACCATGCTCTTCAACCGATCGCTGCCCGCACCCGCCCGCCTGGCTAGCATCACTACTCTGGATGGTTCTGACTTGGATGGTTCCAACTACAAATACCTAGGTGTCTGGTTAGACTGTAAACTCTCCTTCCAGACACACATTAAGCATCTCCAATCCAAAATTCAATCATAGAATCGGCTTCCTATTTCGCAACAAGCCTCCTTCACTCATGCTGCCAAACATATCCTCGTAAAACTGACTATCCTACCGATCCTTGACTTGGCCGATGTCATTTACAAAATAGCCTCCAACACTCTATTCAGCAAATTGGATGTAGTCTATCACAGTGCCATCCGTTTTGTCACCAAAGCCCCATATACTACCCACCATTGCGACCTGTATGCTCTCGTTGGCTGGCCCTCGCTACATATTCGCCGCCAAACCCACTGGCTCCAGGTCATCTATAAGTCTTTGCTAGGTAAAGACCCGCCTTATCTCAGCTCAGTTACCATAGCAACACTCACCCGTCGCACTCGCTCCTGCAGGTATATTTCACTGGTCATCCCCAAAGCCAACATCTACTTTAGCCGCCTTTCCTTCCAGTTCTCTGCTGCCAAAGACTGGAACAAATTGCAAAAATTACTGAAGCTGGAGACTTATCTCCCTCACATACTTTAAGCATCAGCTGTCAGAGCAGCTTACCGATCACTGCACCTGTACACAGCCCATCTGTAAATAGCCCACCCAACTACCTCATCCCCATATTGTTATTTATTTTTGCTCTTTTGCAACCCAGGATCTCTACTTGCACACCATCATCTGCACATCTATCACTCCAGTGTTAATGATACATTTTTATTCTCCAGCCACTATGGCCTATTTATTGCCTTACCTCCCTATACTTACTACATTTGCACACACTGTAAATAGATTTTTCTATTGTATTATTGACTGTATGCTTGTTTATTCCATGTGTAACTCTATGTTGTTGTTTTTGTCACACTGCTTTGCTTCATCTTGGCCAGGTCGCAGTTGTAAATGAGAACTTGTTCTCAACTGGCCTACCTGGTTAAATAAAGGTGAAATAAATAAAATAAAAATGGATGCGATCCGCCAACCCAATACCAAAGAAGAAGCCTTAGACTTTAGTAAAATATTTAGCTTTTCTTTTTTAAAAGTGTCCTTTCATAAAGAATCCATTTATTTGAGATTTGAGTTAGTTTTGCATGTTATTGGTTTCGTGTAAAATGCACGAGTTGGTAAAATGGTGGCGCCCACTCAGTCTGCGTCAACGGACTAAAGTGCAGGCAGTGACCGAGGTAAAGACAGTTTCAAACCACTCCAAATAAGTGTCAGGATGTTGGAAAATGTTTGCACAACATTGCACAGGTCTTATTTTCACGATTTTGACATTAATTCGCTCTCTAAAGCTATTTAGAGAGCGAATCCCCGAATTCCCAGTTGAATTAGTTAGGGAGCGTAAAGAAAGTACTAACTTTTTTTTACATTCGAATTTCAATAGCTCCTTGGTCATGTTACCTACTTCACTCAAACAAGGTTCAGAATGTCCACTGACTACCCTTCTATATTGCACACCCTTTAGTTTGTCCATTTTCATCTCACTCGATTTGACATGAATTTTTCTAACTTTCAAATGCCAATAGCTCCTTGGTCATGTGACCTAATGACTTCAAACAAGGTTCAGAATGTACACTCAGTGGGCCTACACATTACACACCCTTTTGTTTGTCCATTTTCATCTCACTCAATTTTACATTAATTTTTCTAATGTAAAACATTCAATAGCTCCTTGGTCACGTGACGAGGAGTATTGGGACAGGGACACAGAAAGGAGGGAGGAGGAGGGAGAACAGGAGTATTGGACGGGGCCACAGTGTCTCCCGACCCCTCCTGTCTCAGCCTCCAGTATTTATGCTGCAATAGTTTGTGTCGGGGGGCTAGGGTCAGTGTTATATCTGGAGTATTTCCCCTGTCTTATCCGGTGTCCTGTGTGAATTCTCTCTCTCTTTTTCTCTCTCTCTTTCTCTCGGAGGACCTGAGCCCTAGGACCATGCCTCAGGACTACCTGGCCTGATGACTCCTTGCTGTCCCCCGTCCACCTGGTCGTGCTGCTGCTCCAGTTTCAACTGTTCTGCCTGCGGCTATGGAACCCTGACCTGTTCACCGGACGTGCTACCTTGTCCCAGACCTGCTGTTTTCAACTCTCTAGAGACAGCAGGTGCAGTAGAGATACTCTGAATAATCGGCTATGAAAAGCCAACTGACATTTACTCCTGAGGTGCTGACCTGTTGTACCCTCTATTTCCACTGTGATTATTATTATTATTTGACTCTGCTGGTCATCTATGAACATTTGAACATCTTGGCCATGTTCTGTAATAATCTCCACCCGGCACAGCCAGAAGAGGACTGGTTCCTCTCTAGGTTTCTTCCTAGGTTCCGGCCTTTCTAGGGAGTTTTTCCTAGCCACCGTGCTTCAACACCTGCATTGCTTGCTGTTTGGGGTTTTAGGCTGGGTTTCTTGACAGCACTTTGTGACATCAGCTGGTGTAAGAAGGACTTTATAAATACATTTGATTGATTGATTATTGGGACAGGGCCACAGAAAGGTGGATTTCAGAGGAGGAGGGAGAAGAGGAGTATTGGGACAGGGCCACAGAAAGGTGGATTTCAGAGGAGGAGGGAGAAGAGGAGTATTGGGACAGGGCCACAGAAAGGTGGATTTCAGAGGAGGAGGGAGAAGAGGAGTGTAACAGTCTGTCCTTTTGAGTTTTGAATCAGAGTCTTTGCCCGACAATCATTTAGGATATATCAGTTATCCTGTTAAGAGATTTTGTACCGAATCCACTGCAGTTTTATAGGTTACACACTTATGGTCATGTCACCGCAAGAGTGCATGAGGGTGATTCCAAGATGTGGGAAGTGTGCAGGAGGGCATCAGACCTGGGATTGTGTATTTTCGGTGGATAAAGTTGTGTGTGTCAACCAATGTTTCCATGAAAAATTTCAGGTCTTGTGAAAATTCTGTTCAACTTCCTTTTACTGTGAGCACTGAGGCTGTACTCACTTTCAGTTACAGTTTTAACCGTGTCCAAGTAGGCTACTGTGACTATTTGATCATAATATAGGCCTACCAGAGTGGCCTACCATCAAAAACAATGTAGAAAATGCATCCCATAACATTTTAAAATGGACATAGCTGTTCTATCATTCAGCCTACATTAGCAGCCAATGAGTGGTGTTCAATGTAGGCCTACATTCCATGAGACTTTTGAAAAAAAATCATGCAGGGCTTGACATGAATCTGTTTATCCACTTGTCCTTCAGACAAGGAAGTGACAAAAAAGTGTTGTTTGATGCAAGAAACCACTTTAGACAACAAAATTCATTATTATTCCCATACCATTATTACAGAGAATCAGACAAATTAGGCTACCCTCTGCCTATTGGCTACTTAGCTTATTCAAGACCTTCTCAAAATGAAACACTGCCCCTTAAAGACATAAAAATGCTTTTTATCTGACTTGCTTTTCAAAGATGTCTAGAAATGTATACATGTTGTGCTCTTGTAGGAAAGCAATCACTCATTGTTGACTACAAATTATCTATAACTGGGCTAATAACTCACTAACCAGCAAAGGACATGTACAACATGTGCACACGTGGCTACATGCAGCTCCCGCTTTGATTTCAAAACTACCGCATCTACTCACGACCGCTCATGCTGTAAACACAGTCCAGTTCAAACTAAATGGCACAGATCAATATATGGCATATGTCTATTTGCATATAGGCCTACTGCAGCTCTGATTGGTTATGCCGCACCGGTCTGTGTCGAGTACGAGCTGAGTTGTGCATGTCAACCCAATAGAACCTTACTTTGTTGTAGGCAGAACACATCAGAGTATCTTGCATAGTTAGATTTGTATACTAAGTCTTGTATAGTTCGTTTTGTTTCGGTATGTTACATTGAAAGTGGCTAATATTGTGTTGTTTCGATCACAGTTGCCACAGTAAAGGGAAAAGTTGATAGTGTTAAATAACAGGGAAAACTCTAGAAAGTTGAGTGAAGTTCAGTCTCATGCCTCTCTCCGTGGGCTGATACTTCTGTGCTGCAGTCCTGGGGGAGCTGCGCGTCAGTCTCGGAACTACTGCGTGCCCATGTGCAGTTTAGAGGGAACATTGGTGTCAACTGTAGGGGTGCTCATGTTGCTGGGGATCGGAAATGTCCGGTGCGAGAGAGGCAGGTTGAGATGGCCAGAGTCACAGTAGTGCAGAAAGTGTCATATGCTGAGGCAGTGAAGAAAGTAGAGGAGATTGGATCAAAGGTGAGGGATCCTGAATGAGATTTGACTTCAGAAGACTTACAGGGTGTGTTGAGTGGTGGTGTCCCGTCCTCCCAGGCCGTTGGCATGGTGCAGGAGCAGATAGGGTCAAAGTAGTGGAATGGGGTAGTGGGTTTTAATGAGTGTAGGGTAAGTTGGAAGGGTGTTATTTAAAAATGTTTTTTTATAGAGTATAATGGCTTCATACTGTAGTTCAGTTGGGGGAGGTAATGCAACATATTGGACACCAACCGCTGTTAAAACCCACCAAAAAAGAAGAAGAACACGCTTGTTCAACCTCAACACTGGCAGGCTGGGGCTTTCCCAAGAGGAATAAACTTGTGACGCAGCAAACAGTTTTCTAAGTGTTCTTTGTCTCATCAAAAACATGACAAGGCTGGCCCATGTTTGAGTGTGAGAGAGCCATGTCCCAGGTGCTTATGCTAGGGGGAAGGGAGTCATTATTATTTATTTTTTACCCTGTTTTCTGCCCAATTTCGTGGTATACAATTGGTAGTTACAGTCTTGTCCCACCGGAAGCCAGCCGCACCAATGTGTCGGCGGAAACACCCTACACCTGGCGACCCTGTCCGCGTGCATTGCGCCCGGCCCACCACATTGCGCTAGTGCGTGATGGGATAATAACATCCCTGCCGTCCAAACCCTCCCCTAACCTGGACGAAGCTGGGCCAATTGTGCGCCGCCCCATGGGCCTCCCAGTCATGGCCGGCTGCGACAGAGCCTGGACTCTAACCAGGGTCTCTAGTGGCACAGCGCCTTAGACCACTGCACCACTTGGGAGGCCCATGGATGATATTATTAAATAAAATGTGATAGGAGGCAGAGTAATTGAGGCCTGCATTGTGCAGCATTTGGTGGATGCCAGGTGCAGATAGAGGCTCAGAGATATAGAATCAGTCATGATGTATCATATGCAGAGGCTGTAAGACAGATTGGTGGAACTACATTGCGGACTGATGGAGCTTTCATGGCTGCTCCGGTACTAAGTGGACCTACTGTCAGACTGATGGAGCTTCCATGGCTGCTCCTGTACTAAGTGGACCTACAGTCAGACTGATGGAGCTTCCATGGCTGCTCCTGTACTAAGTGGAGCTACTGTCAGACTGATGGAGCTTCCATGGCTGCTCCTGTACTAAGTGGACCTACTGTCAGGGCTGGTGCTTCTGCTGGTCCCAACCTATTGCACATACAAAAGTGGGATTTGATGTTACTCTCTCTCTCTCTTTATGTTTTAGCACAACCCTATGTTCCCCAATAACTCAGTTTTAAATATCCATCACTGTAATGTATGTCCAAGGGATCTTAGACCAACACTTACAAACCCTCCAGTGTATGAGTCTCGTAGTGTTTACTGGAACAGAAGCAGGCACACCCGGTGGCTCTCCAGGAACAGGGTTGGTGGCCAACGCTCTACATACCATGACAGGTCCGGAAAGCCTGATCCCTAGTATGGGCAGACCTACTATATTTAATAGCACAAATAGAGTCTCTTGTTATTGTGGTGTTGATCTGGGCCTGAACTCAGAGCCCAGGGTCTTGGTTCATTGGCACAAATCCCTGAAAACCCCAATAAACCCCTAGTAGATCTTATTGTGTAGATCTGGAAGTATTGGATAGGTGTAAGCAATATGCTGGTAGCTCCATCTGGAACTCTGATAGGCCAGGTGGGATTAAGGAAATGTCCTGTTGCGTTGTGGTGTTTTTTGTATTTGAAATTGGTATTGGTACACACGGTTGGGTTGCTAGCTACAGTAGCTCGGTCTCAAAACGAGCTTGCTGGATCTTTACTCTGCAAGACACTACTTATCTCTGCAATATAGTTACAGACAATTAGCTAGGTATACATGCAGGTAAATATAAAACATATACCTATTTGCCCTGTTAACACATTAAATATGCACATTAAATATCTAACTATCTATCTCTCTATATCTATACATATATCTATCCCCATTTCTGATGATCCATTGATGTCATCCATGATGTCTTACTAGAACAATGTGTTACTATTATTTTTTATCTATTTGTTAATTATCTTATTTTTTAACTGCATTGTTGGGAAGGGGTGGTAAGTAAGCATTTCATGGTAAAGTATACGGTTGTTGTATAAGGCGCGTGTGACAAATACAAATTGATTCGACGGCGGGTGTCACAAGCTAAATGCAAATACGTAAGAAAAATCGTTAGGACCAATGAGAGTAGAGCTACTGAGTTCGGTGTCACAAACACTTGTCCATATATGGTATTGCGTTGGCAGCCATATTGGATTTTCTATCGTGACGTCCCTGCAACCGGGAAACGTTATACCTCCTATTCGGGGTTGCCATGTCTGCGGTTTTCCTGTGGGCTACTTGGATAACGATGTCGGGTGAAAATGTATTGGTGGCAGGTTACGGGTTTTTGGGCTACTTCTTAATTGCACCGCAGCCGCCATGGCATTTTTCTTTAAAATATTTATTTCACTGTGACCTGCTGACTATTAGGCAGTGAGGCAGTCTGTTGCTGAGCGAGTGAGTGTATGAGTGGTGGGGAGTGGGAGGGCCGGAGCCCAAAGTGGTTTGAGACTGAGCGCTGCAGGTGAGTGACGCCTTGACGACTTGATAGCATCATCTGGATATGTGTGCAACAAAAGTTCAACATTCACCTTCTGCTACCATTTCTGTCAAACCGTTTAGCATACAGTTTCACTCACACGTTCGATACATTCAACGTATGCACCACACAGAACGCACTACAACTGCCTCTGCAATGCTGTAAGGCAAACAAAGCGTTCCATTGGAAACGAATTGTACTTCTGGTGTACCAAAATGCAAAAACACTGTCGGTGTGATCGAGGCGTGAGAGGAGACAGAACGGCACGCGCGAAAACCATATAAAGCGAAGGGTTTTAAGCATGCTCAGTTCTTGGATCTCGAGCAGGACATTTTAAATAGAAGTTATTGAACTCCCTCGCGTGCTTCTGTTACGGAAAAGTCCACAATGAAACTGACATTAAATGTGGAGAATGATACATGTGTTGGCCATTAAGTAGCCTATTAATGTGTATGCCTATGTAAGCTACTGTAGCCTACCATTTCATACAATAAACATGTTGGGATGACGATATCACTGGAGTCATTGCAAATCAAGTTTGTGCCACTTGTGTAGCCTACCTGGAGCTAGCAAACAGATTTAATACATAGCCTATAACTTCAGTTTATTGTTCTTGTAGCCTTGTGTTATTATGCAATTATGAATGGCCACGTCGAGTTAATGAAATGGGAAGTTATCCGTTGTGATCATAGAACTGTGACTATCTATCAGCTGTTGCTAGAATGCATTAGATTGAAAGTAACAGTCAGTCAGATTAGGCTACAGGTAAATATTCAAATGATTAATTTATGATTCAGTGATTGAAATTCAAGACCCCATCCTCAGTAGCTTATTCCAGGAGGATATTGGGCAACAGAACCATTTCTTACGTAACAATCGCCTCGCTATTCATGTTAACTAAATGAGTCTGTCAATTTGAACTAAGCAAGCTGCTAAATCAATAATCTTATATCTGTAGGCTATCTGGCTATATACTACCTGCATCTAGCTAACCAAACCATGGCAAAGTTGAATTACAATCATAAGCGCATATTTTAGTCAGTAGGCCTAGCCTATGGCTATTTGAAATGACAAGTCAATAGCCTAACATTCGTTTTTTGAAGTTCGTCCAAGTGTTTCTTGCACAGAGATTTCGAGATCATCTGTCCAATTTTCATCCCTCAAACTCTCCTGTTGGATTGATCAATAGTTATGCACATGCGCATAAGGAATTTATTTACAAGCATAGCAGTTAAATCTACATCCAATGACTGAAAATGATCTGGCGAGTTTAATAAGAGCGCATTGTCTTTTGTCTTGGGACATATTCAAATTCCTTTATTAGTCATGCTAGCTTGCAATAATGATTATTTTGATGGAAAACCAAATTTAACTTCTTACGTCGATATTCCTTCTTAATTCGCTCCATAACGTTATGGGAAAGTCGATAACTATGGCAAAATGTGTCAACTACTCTCTTGCGACTGAACAAAAATTGGGCAAGTTTTCAGGCCTTGTGGACGGGTTTTGAGCATTGGGCAAGACATTTTTGGTACACCTGGCAACCCTGATCGCATTCTTCAGAATAAAGAAACGCCAGAACTGTGCTGTCAAGAGGATAACTTTTGTGTCCGTTTCTCTTCATTACTAAAGGTATGTGATAAGTTTAAACAGTCTAATATCGAAAGAACGTCATAACATGCTAGATAACAAATCCGTCAGGTTTTATGAGTTATTGTTGTGTCAAAACCAGAGAGTGAAAAACGTGATTAAAAACTATTTTACAAGTCACATAGACTTGCGGGTCTTCTGAGTGAATGTACATCATTTCGACAAGGTCATTTCATAAAGAATCCATTTATTTGAGATTTTTTTGTTCGTTTTACATGTTATTGGTTTTGTGTAAAATGAAGCTCCTGAGCTGGTAAAATGGCGGCGTCCACTCTGTCTGCGGAGGAGCCCCTCGACTTCTTTTGGATGTCTATTTTGGGGGTCTTTTTTGGTGCGGTCCGGCGGGCTGGATTTCAACATCTACGGACCGGGCCAATCTTATCCAATCATAGACGTTTACGTTTTACAAGTTCGGACCACCCTTGGCTTGGCCCAAACATTTGACCGGACCGAATTCATGCAGCTTTAAGGAGAGGGGTCCAGCTGCAACGTCATCTCTCAGAGCAGTCGCCCCTCAGGGTCTCTGTGCTGCCTGCCCACTACCGATAGGTCGTCTGTCAGTGCAGTGCATCTCTCAGGAAAAGTGGGGGTTTCGAAAGGTGCCACTCAGTACTTCGTTTGGGTTATCAGACTTTAGTCATGATCTGCAGAAATGACAGTAAGGAATTTCAGTTATGAAAAAAAAACTCTTCACTCATTGAACTGTATCTTTGAACTTTACCTACCTAACCCTAGTTAAGTTGTTCATAAATGTAAATGCTAGCTAACATTACTACCTTTTATAAAAAATCATTTATTTGACTATGTATTATTTGTTATTGAATATTTTAACCCCCACTTCTTCTTATATAGTTCCTTTGGAAACCCCCACTTCTCCTTATATGTTCCTTTGGAAACCCCCACTTCTCCATATATAGTTCATTTGGAAACCCCCACTTCTCCATATATAGTTCCTTTGGAAACCCCCACTTCTCCATATATAGTTCCTTTGGAAACCCCCACTTCTCC
>QNTS01002109.1:144044-156431 GCA_003317085.1 Hucho hucho | reverse complement strand
TGGATGGTTCTTATGGTTGTATTCAGTTCTTCATATTAGATCTGACAGTATGGATGGTTCTTATGGTTGTATTCAGTTCTTCCATATTAGATCTGACAGTATGAATGGTTCTTATGGTTGTATTAAGTTCTTCATATTAGATCTGACAGTATGAATGGTTCTTATGGTTGTATTCAGTTCTTCCATATTAGATCTGACAGTATGAATGGTTCTTGTGGTTGTATTCAGTTCTTCATATTAGATCTGACAGTATGAATGGTTCTTATGGTTGTATTCAGTTCTTCCATATTAGATCTGACAGTATGAATGGTTCTTATGGTTGTATTCAGTTCTTAATATTAGATCTGACAGTATGAATGGTTCTTGTGGTTGTATTCAGTTCTTCATATTAGATCTGACAGTATGAATGGTTCTTGTGGTTGTATTCAGTTCTTCCATATTAGATCTGACAGTATGCATGGTTCTTATGGGCTGAGTGCATGTAATGTTTTGGTATGATTAAAGTCAGGAGTTCATCAGCTAACAGCACTTTTTTTTGCATTTTCATGCATTTATGTATCAAATAAAGCACATAAAAGGCTTGATAATTCATAAAGGTCATGTTAAATAATCAATATTATCTCGTAGAACAAAATATCCTAAGCCTGTGTTAACCGCAGACCTTATTTTCTGGATTCCTCCCAAACCATATTCCATAGGGATGGCTCAACTCCTTTCAATCAAAATCAATCAAATGTATTTATAAAGCCCTTCTTACATCAGCTGATGTCACAGAGTGCTGTACAGAAACCCAGCCTAAAACCCCAAACAGCAAGCAATGCAGGTGTAAAAGCACGGTGGTTAGGAAAAACTCCCTAGAAAGGCCAGAACCTAGGAAGAGAGGAACCAGGCTGTGAGGGGTGGCCAGTCCTCTTCTGGCTGTGCCGGGTGCAGATTATAACAGAACATGGCCAAGATTTTAAAATGTTAATTGATGACCAGCAGGGTCAAATAATAATAATCACAGTGGTTGTCGAGGGTGCAACAGGTCAGCACCTCAGGAGTAAATGTCAGTTGGCTTTTCATAGCCGATCATTCAGAGTATCTCTACCGCACCTGCTGTCTCTAGAGAGTTGAAAACAGCAGGTCTGGGACAGGTAGCATGTCTGGTGAACAGGTCAGGGTTTCATAGCCGCAGGCAGAACAGTTGAAACTGGAGCAGCAGCACGGCCAGGTGGACTGGGGACAGCAAGGAGTCATCAGGCCAGGTAGTCCTGAGGAATGGTCCTAAGGCTCAGGTCCTCCGAGAGAGAGAAAGAAAGAGAGAAAAAGAGAGAGAATTAGAGAGCATACTTAAATTCACACAGGACACCGGATAAGAGAGGAGAAATACTCCAGATATAACAGACTGACCCTAGTCCCCCGACACATAAACTACTGCAGCATAAATGCTGGAGGCTGAGACAGGAGGGGTTTTTAGGAGCACAAGTTGGTGAGTTCTATGAAAGAGCACACAATGAGTGCACACAAACATTTGTAAGTACTTTTAATTCAACAAAATGATGAATACACTTGGTTTCATTGCATAATATCATTTTGATATGGTTCTATACAGATAAAAATCTTTCTTGGGTTCCTTACCCTTGTTAACAGTTGATGCTATTCTTCAATAACACAAAACCCCAAAGCAGATCAGGGGGAGAAACATAGATTTATTTGAGAAGGACAAATCATAGATGTTATGCTGGGAGGTAGATGTTCAGTCTCCCCTGTCCTCAGCTTCTCTCCACAAAACAAAGGAACAGGATGCCATTTATAACCCCCCACCCTAGCCTGGGGTTGACCAATCAGAAGTCCTTGCAGTAAAACTGGGCCAAAAAACAAGTATCCTGCTCCAGACTCAATGTTCATACCAATGAAAACGTGGCACACGTAACTCTGAGTCCAGGACTGACATTCCACAGATTCTAAACAGCTTTTGAACTGAAGACCAACTATTTAAATTGGCAATTCCATATTGACCATTAGTACTCTCGTCCTCTGCGTTGTGTATTTATCTTCAAAATATTCTTATACCCTGTAAGCAGACTATGGACAATGTATGACAGTAATCCATGCTTTGGTTTTGTTAACCTGGCCTCTGACAAATGCTAACTTTTTAGCATGTGTGGCACAATTCCAATGCAAATCACATTCTTCATTGATATTAAAGGTATCGTTGACTTGCATTGGATTTGTGCCACAAATGCTTAAAGGTTAGCATTAAAAACAGGTGTAGACCTTACCGTGAAATGCTTACTGACAAGCCCTTAAGCAACAATGCAGTTTTAAGAACAAAAATAGTTAATAAAATAAAATAAAGTTCCAGTAAAAGAACACTAACAAGTGCATGAAAAGTCACTGTAAAACCGTATCATGATGAACTGTTTCAATGAGAAGGTAGATGTTATTTCATTCTACTGAGACTTGCATGGTTTGACAGCAGTATTGCCAGCATTTGTTTTATTCACTGGGCTATCTGGAGTGCTCAGAGAGTAGACTAAAGAAGTGAAGTAGACAAACTGCCAGTGTTTTAAAGTTCTATGAAATGAGTCTGTGTAGTTACTAACCCTTGTGATAGTGAGTAGAGGATGATATGAAATGAGTCTGTGTAGTTACTAACCCTTGTGATAGTGAGCGGAGGATGACATGAAATGAGTGTGTAGTTAATAACCCTTGTGATAGTGAATGAAGGATGATATGAAATGAGTGTGTAGTTAATAATCCTTGTGATAGTGAGTGGAGGATGATATGAAATGAGTGTGTAGTTAATAACCCTTGTGATAGTGAGTGGAGGATGATATGAAATGAATTTATGAAAACAGATCTAATACGAGTGTCATCCCAGATGAGGAATAAGACACTATTTCAAAGCATTCTACATGTAATGTTTGCCTAAATACAATGTAATTTGGTGTTACACTTCATTTTAACTAGATAAATCCTGTGTATATTGAAGAGTACTTACTTGTATTTGTAGTGTACCTAGAATGCACTAGTACACCACAGAGTACATAGTAATATCTTCCTAAATACAATGTAATTAGGTGTTACACTTCATTTTAACTAGATAAATCCTGTGTATCTTGAAGAGTACTTACTTGTAATTGTAGTGTACCTAGAATGCACTAGTACACCACAAAGTACATAATAATATCTGCATAAATACAATGTAGTTACTAGGTGTTTCACACAATTGAGCAACTATTATATAATTATTTAGTCCTACTACTCATTACCAAGTGAACATACCTACAAACTGAAGATGAGCTTCTACTTTAGTCAACTTTATTGTAACATTTCAAAATACCTTACATTTCTTACAAAATAATAATTATTAATAATTTCATTAATTAGATGAAACAAAGATATAAAACAAACTATTCTAGTGGTGACTCATCTGTAGCCTATAGCAGTGGTTCTCAACCCTTTTTGGTTACTATACCACCAACCGATAGTGCGTAGCCTAGATAGCTCATTTAGAACAGGATTGTTTTTTTCTCCCCTTTTTAACTTTACAAATAATAATGGAAATCAACAACTCTGTCTCTGTTGTCATATGATTCTTTCTAATAAGTATTTTCCCATCCTGGAATCTGAGACCTTGTGGAAATCTGTGGTAGATAATAATGTATGACAATTTAGACACTACGTTACCCTATAGTAGTTATCATCATCATGCTTTCCATAGTTAAGCCTATAGCTAGCTAGGCCTTACTAACTAGTTATTGTGTTGTCCAGCTAGCTATACAATTGCATGCTAACACGAAAGATTTGTATAACTAACCCAAGATAGACCACACCCTGTTGTTTCCAATGGGGGGCTTTTATTATGAAGGCGAACCGTAAATTCCACTTGTGGATAATCGTTATTGTGGCTAGCTTCACACAAAAGTGAGCTCAGCTAGATAGCGAGTAGCGACCATAGCATAGCTATTTACCAGCTTTAATTTAGCTAGCTACAGTAGCTAGTCAACGTTAGAAAAATAGCTAGCGTACAAACTAATCCAAACAAAACTCAACATACTACATGGAATGTATATTCTGTACAATGTGATATGGTAACTTGTTAGCTAGCTAGCCTAGTTGGTAGTGTTAGGTTTGAGAATATGTTTCTTTGCTACACAGGAAGGTGTTTGAGCTAAGGCTGATAAGTTGTGGAACAATACAGTGGATTGTGCAAACACCTGGTGTCTGACTGGCTAAGGGGCCATGGTTAACCTTGGGAGATAACAGTATGTTGAGCTAGGAACACATGAATAGAAAATGTTGCAAACAAGCAGTTTCTAGGTTGAGACACAAAAAAGGAGCTGAACTTTTGGCCGCAGTATCTAGGGGTGAGCGCATAGATAATCTGCACAGCAACAAGCCTGAAAGCTGAAGCGCCTGGGGGCTGGGACCAGCCTGTGCGCCTATGATAGATTGGGCAAGTCTAAAACCACGCCCAGTCTCTACTCTGACAGGCCAGCTCAGAAGCGGAACTACTTCTGTCAGAGTATTAAAAGAAGGTATTGTAAGGCGCTAGTCAGTTCTCTGTTAACCCTGCGTGGTATTACATTGAACCCGTATATATGAAGATTGCACTTACCACATATTTTGCTTAGCTAAATAAAACTAACATATTAGACAATTTATGACTTAGGTCCATATTTTATTCTTACATCAGATTTGAATTACGCACCCTAACAGTAGGCCTAATAATAACGCTACCTAGCTACAGTTATGGCTCTGCAGCCAGCTAGCCAACACTTTGCTAGGTAACTGGCAAATGCTAGCTAGCTAGATAGCTAACTTCCTATGCTAAATCGTCCAGCAGGATTCATGTATCACCAAAAGAAAACTAAACAAATTGCAATGGAAAACGTACCTTTCTCTCGCCTGTCTTGGCGTTTTTATCTTGTCTATAACACTTTTTATTTCACGGCTATCTATCATGTCCAAATTTTGCACTGACCTTCTCGACCCCTGTTCTAAAGACAACCATGTACTTTTTACTCAATACATTTTCCCTGACACCCAAAAGTACTCATTACATTTCGAAAGCTTAGCAGGACAAGAAAATGGTCCAATTCACACATTTATCAAGAGAACAACCCTGGTCATCCCTACCTCCTCTAACCTGGTGGACTTACTAAACATACATGCTTTGTTTGTAAATTATGTCTGAATGTTGGAGAGTACCACTGGCTATCAATAATTGACATGTTTTTATTGTAATTTATTTTGTTTACAATTGTTTTAAAATGTGACATCTAGTTTGCTTAATATTAGGAATGTGAAATTATTTATATTTTTACAAATACTTTTAGACTTTTACTCAAGGAGTATTTTAATGGGTGACTTTCACATTTACTTCAGTAATTTTTTATTAAGGTATCTTTACTTTTACTCAAGTATGACAACTGGGTACTTTTTCCACCACTGGCTATTGGTTCACTGTAATTACAAGTAAGTACCCCTCAAGATAAACTTCATTATAACTGGACAAATCCTGTGACAAACACTTATTACATTGTACTTACACTAGTACACCACAAAGTATATTTAATGTATTTGTTCTCCAACTTGGATGTCACTTCAACAGGCTTTAAATTGAGGGCCAGGTTGTCAGGGTGGGTAATGTACTGTATAGGTACACATTAATTGCAAGTAAGTACTCCTAAAGATCCACTTCATTTTAACTATCTAAATCCTGTGTAAGAACTAGAAATTACATTGTATTTAGGCAAACATTACATGTGCTTTGAACATTTCTTATTCCTCATCTGGGATGACACTTGTATTATATTTGTTTTCGTAAACTCAACCACGTTAACCCAGATCGTACGCTTTATTTTGGGGGCTAGTGCTAGCAACACCGTTGACTGTAGATATATTATGAACCGTGCACATTGTTTAAGTCATTTTACCAGAACACATTCTCATTTACAGCAACAACCTGGGAAATAGTTACAGGGGAGAGAAGGGGGGGATGAATGAGCCGATTGGAAGCTGGGGATGATTAGATGGCCATGATGGTATGAGGGCCAGATTGGGAATTTAGCCAGGACCCCGGGGTTAACACCCCTACCCTTACGATAAGTAAGAGAAAGGTAACACAATTTTCCTCTCTGGTTCCATTCCCTAATATTAAGTAGGTCATTATTGGATTGTGGTGGTAATGCTGTTCCTGGACTTTGGCACCATAAAAAAACACTTTAAAATGACAATATTCGTTTCATTTAACTGTTATTTAATAAGTAACATATGTAAGTCCTTTATACTGCAAAACATATATTTGTGTGCATTGTAGCAAATACTGGTGGCTAGCAAATTGGCTTGTCCCCATGGTGATGTGTAAAGGTGTAGTGACATGTTTTGAGTAGATAATAGACATGTAAATTATTTTGAATGCAACGAATTAAACTAAAACATAGTTTTTTTGTGTTTACTATACAGAAAATACAAAGGTTGACCAGCACAAATTAATGTAGAATGTTTATTTTCCATTACCAGATCAATTAAGTTCATTACTGTTATCCAAATACATTAATTATCAATGACTAAAATAATAAATCTAGTATGTAGTAAAAAAATAACTGACACCATCTCTATCTGATACATGTGTCTACTAGCTCATTCCCACAGAGAACTGCAGAGGGACAACTTGGTGTCAGAGCAAAACATACTATATGTAAAAAAAAAAAAACATACCACTCAATTTAGTATGATACAGTATGTTATGTTACATTGGCCTATGAATGTAATACGATTTCTAGGATGTATAGTATGAATTACAATTTGTACAATATGTTACGAATTTGCAATACGTCTGATATTTAACAAATTCCAATTTGTTGTTGCAAACATTCAATAACATGTAGTTGCATGCTAAGCTAACATGCTAAGTACACTACATATACACACAAAATAGTGGATTTGGCTATTTCAGCCACACCTGTTGCTGAAAGGTGTATAAAATCGAGCACACCGCCATGCAATCTCCATAGACAAACATTGGCAATAGAATGGCCTTACTGAAGAGCTCAGTGACTTTCAATGTGGCACTGTCATAGGATGCCACTTTTCCAACAAGTCAGTTCGTCAAATTTCTGCCTTGCTAGAGCTGCCCTGTTCAACTGTAAGTGCTGTATTGTGAAGTGGAAACGTCTAGGAGCAACAACGGCTCAGCCGTGAAGTGGTAAGCCACACAAGCTCAAAGCACAGGGCCGCTGAGTGCTGAAGTATGTAAAAATTGTCTGTCCTCGGTTGGAACACTCACTATCAAGTTCCAAACTGCTTCTGGAAGCAACGTCAACAAGAACTGTTCGCTGGGAGCTTCACAAAATGGTTTTCCATGGCCGAGCAGCAGCACACATGCCTAAGATCCCCATGCGCAATGCCAAGCATTGGCTGGAGTGGTGTAAAGCTCATCACCATTGGACTGACGCAGTGGAAACATGTTCTCTGGAGTGATTAATCACGCTTCATCATCTAGCAGTCCGACAGACGAATCTTGGTTTGGTGGATGCCAGGAGAACGTTACCTGCCCCAATGCATAGTGCCAACTGTAAAGTTTGATGGAGGAGGAATAATGGTCTGGGGCTGTTCTTCATGGTTCGGGCTAGGCTCCTTAGTTCCGGTGAAGGGATATCTTAACACTACAGCATACAATGACATTATAGATGATGCTGTGCTGCCAACTTTGTGGCAACAGTTTGGGGAAGGCCCTTTCCTGTTTCAGTATGACAATGCCCCCGTGCAGGGGTCCATAAAGAAATGGTTTGTCGAGATCGATGTGGAAGAACTTGACTGGCCGGCACAGAGCCCTGACCTCAACCCCATCGAACACCTTTGGGATGAATTGGAACGTCGACTGCGAGCCTGGCCTAATCGCCCACTATCAGTGCCCAACCTCACTAATGCTCTCGTGGCTGAATGGAATAAAGTCCCGACAGCAATGTTCCAACAACTATTCGAAAGCCTTCCCAGAAGAATGGAGGCTGTTATAGGAGAAACAGGGGGACCAAGTCCATATTAATGTCCATGATTTTGGAATGAGATGTTCGACGAACAGGTGCCCACATACTTTTGGTCATATAGTGTAGTTGAAAAGGTGCTTATTAGCTAAAATGCAAAAGTTGTCTGTGATGAGATTAGAACATGAAACCTTTGGGTTGCTAGACGTTCATGTTATATGCTGACTCATCCATCCACCTGACCAACCACCATCCTTTTGTTTTTGCCTTAAAGGTACATTTTTTTAATATTTCAACTTCATCACCCCAACATCAACACGTGCAAATGGGGCATGTCTATGTTTTCTAGTAAAAAAAAAATTTTAAGATAATTTCCAATGACATCATTCTATAACGCTCCCTTTCCTCTTCATGGTTCCCTTACAGTGAGAAACAATAGGATTAAAATAGTGTGTTACTCTTTCTTAATGTTATCAAATTCACTGTTCCCACTTCTTTTATTAAAAGATGAGGATTAATTGATGGAGTGACTTTAATCTTAGCTGGTCTGAGATAACTGATGTGAATTCTCTCCTTTATGTATACATTGATGTGTTTTTAAGGTAGCCAATCGGGTGAAACTCTTCCCACAGTCAGAGCAGCAGTAAGGCTTCTCTCCTGTGTGTCTTCTTTGATGAACTTTTAGCTCAGTTGATGTTGTGAAGCACTTCCCACAGTCAGAGCAGGAGTAAGGCTTCTCTCCTTTATGTATACGTTGGTGTGACTTTAAGTTGCTCTGATTTGAAAAACTCTTCCCACAGTCATAACACGCGTAAGGCTTCTCTCCTGTGTGTATACGTTGGTGTGACTTTAAGCCGCTCTGTTGAAAGAAATTCATTCCACAGTCAGAGCAGTAGTAAGGCTTCTCTCCTGTGTGTATTCGCTGGTGACATTTTAAGTGGCCCTGCTGAGAGAAACTCTTCCCACAGTCAGAGCAGCAGTAAGGCTTCTCTCCTGTGTGTGTTCTTTGATGAACTCTTAGCTCAACTGATCTTGTGAAATATTTTCCACAGTCAGAGCAGAAGTAATGCTTCTCTCCTGTATGTATAAGTTGGTGTGACTTTAAGCTACTCTGTTGAGAGAAAATCGCCCCACAGTCAGAGCAGGAGTAAGGCTTCTCTCCTGTGTGTACACGTTGGTGTTTTTTTAAGCTGCTTGATGAGGTGAAACTCTTCCCACAGTCAGAGCAGGAGTAAGGCTTCTCTCCTGTGTGCATACGTTGGTGTGTTTTTAAGCTGCTCTGTTGAGAGAAACTCTCCCCACAGTCAGAGCAAGAGTAAGGCTTCTCTCCTGTATGTGTACGTTGGTGTGTTTTTAAGTTGCTCTGATGAGAGAAACTCTCCCCACAGTCAGAGCAGGAGTAAGGTTTCTCTCCAGTGTGCACTGGCCGATGAACTGTCAGAGCCTGTGATGTTGTGAAACTCTTCCCACAGTCAGTGCAGGAATACAGATTATCTCCTGTGTGTATTTTTAGGTGTATTTCTAGTTTTGATAGAATTGGGAAAATTGCCTCACAATGTGGGCAGTGGTGAGACCTCTTAGCTCTGTGATCTTCCTGCTGTTGCTCTCTGGATGTAGAGAATGTCTCAACATGGTCTCCTGTGTGAACAACATCAGAAGAACCAGTGAGTTGGTGTAACATACATATGACTTCATAACAGCAGGCTGTACAATACAGGGAATAAAGCTATTAGGGCTGTCACGACAAAAAAGAATAATCCTGGTTGACAGAGTCGTCTGTTCTTTCGACCAATCGATTGGTATACATTTTAAAATGTGTATTTTTCCATATACAGACACATCCGACGTTTGAATAAAATCAACTATATGTAGGCTACTGACCAAACAATCGACCAGTCGACTAAATGGGGTTGGCCCTAAAAGCTGTTCAACAGTTGATGGCAAAAAGGGGCAAAAGGGGCGAATATTATGAGCCATATCATCATCCACTCACTATCACAAGGGTTAGTAACGACAGACTAATTTCATATCATCCTCCACTCACTATCACAAGGGTTAGTAACTACACAGACTCATTTCATATCATCCTCCACTCACTATCACAAGGGTTAGTAACTACACAGACTCATTTCATATCATCCTCCACTCACTATCACAAGGGTTAGAAACTACACACTCATTTCATATCATCCTCCACTCACTATCACAAGGGTTAGTAACTACACAGACTCATTTCATATCATCCTCCACTCACTATCACAAGGGTTAGTAACTACACAGACTCATTTCATATCATCCTCCATTCACTATCACAAGGGTTAGAAACTACACAGACTCATTTCATAGAACTTGTTCAAGGATGTGTGATGTCAGATTTACATAATTAAACCTATCAATAACTTATGGAGGTCTAACTTATGAAGATAACTTATAGATAGCTAGAACCTGCTCTTACCATCAAAAACAGATTTCCCAATATTCTCCTCCTCTTCTTCATCTTTAATGTTGACATTCAGCTCCAGTGTTTGACTGCAGTCTTCCAGCTTCACCGATGCAATCTCTGGATCCTGCAGTGCAAACTGGGCTGCACTGTCACAATCAGGACCCAGTGACTGTAGATTGGGTTTGTCCTCACTTTTGATGTTACCGGCCTCAGACATAACCAGAGTTGGCCTGTAGTAATGAAGAGAAAATGGCCCCCAAAAAGTTACTGTCTTGACAGATCTGGCACTTTCTTTATTCTCTAAAAATATATTAGATCAGGTAGATAAACATTGAAAACAAACCATTTATTCATTTCACAATTGACAAAGTGCACACTTTAAATTACAGTGCACTTAATCTATAGTAGATTTCCTAAATTCACATAAATGCATAAATTACTCAAACCATTTAGTACAAGGTTGCAGTATGTTTTAGGCAGCATTATGTACTATTTTCCTGAATAACCTTTTATTCACTGTATTATTACACTCCAATTGTATTTCCAATTGATAATCATTACATTCTGCTTCAAAACAGTAGCGCAACCTTGAAATTGTCTATCTCTCATGCACCCGCACTGCCTGAACGGAAGTCCGTTGACACCACCGAGTTAGCGCCACCTGCAGTGCTGGAGTCCTGAACCAGTTAGTGTCATTCAGTTATTGGCAACTAGATGGCGGTGTTAAATATTTACAAACCATAGCACCCAATTTGAAGAAGACAAGGCACTAATAATTGGCTGATTGCTCCTAACCCATAGGAATCCCCCCCCTTTTGACTACTTTAAAATGGTGGAAACCCTCAATGACAATGTCCATGCTAAAACGGGTTACATAGAGGTTGAGTCTTCTATCCATCTCTATGGTTGACGCAGACACAGGCCAGTCCTGGCTGTTCTGCCCTCCTCCTATGAACTACAATAGTCCCAGTAAGCAAAAAAACGTCTAAAAGACTTATTTTTCCAAACGTTGCAGTTAGATTCATTTTAGGTCATGAATGAAAGTTGAAAAGTCATATCTGGGCATTTAAAATAAGTATTTTCTGGACGCTGATATCAGTTAATATAAAGTTGAAAAGGCTACTTGAGTACACTACATTAGAGTAAAGTAGGGTACAATACAGTACATTATACTCTACTATAGTCAGGGCTGGGCGATATATAGAATTAATTTAAATGTATGTTTTTGCGTGACATTCCAAATGCCTGTATTTACTTTCAACTTTATAAGTGTTTATGTCCGCTTGTTGTCAAATTGTATTTTTGGTCTCGTCTCCGTCGCTCCTCTGTGCTGTGTCCACCTTCCCATTTACACCAGAGATCTGAATATAATGACAAGATGCACGTCTCCACCCTAACAATGGGAGTCGTTGTCCCAAAGGCGGGACGGCAGGCAACAAGCTTAGGTCCAAAACAAGCCCATAGAAACGCATTGGGCTTATTTTGGACTTAATCTAGCGAGAGTGAAACCTCTTGCTTTACCTCTTTCTCTATGACTTACACACACCAAGCCCCTCCCCCTGACTTTCACATCAACAAAGTTGCGAGATCACATCTTCCTCTCTGGCAAGCGGTTTCAACTGGCTATTTACATCTATGGTTTGGTCCAAAAGAATCGTTCATATGGACACCAAAACACATTGAGACATTATTTTACTGTAATAGAGGAGAAGTTCACTTTTCTATCAATACCCTTTTTAGGTCTCAACTACTCAAATTGTGCGCAGAGCAGACACTACTAAAACGAGAGTATCAATGAACATATATTCTGGAAAATGAATGCTGAGTTTGTCTCGCGCGGCATTGGTACCGCTAGCAGCGTTTTAGCCAAAGGCTTTTATACTAGCTGTCTAGTCTGTTTATTATTATTATACTAGCTGTCTAGTCTGTATTATTATTATACTAGCTGTCTAGTCTGCTTATTATTAT
>QNTS01002109.1:112989-131260 GCA_003317085.1 Hucho hucho | reverse complement strand
TGACCAAATACTTATTTTCCACCATAATTTGCAAATAAATTCATTAAAAATCCTACAATGTGATTTTCTGGATTTCTTTTTCTCATTTTGTCTGTCATAGTTGAAGTGTAACTATGATGAAAATTACAGGCCTCTCTCATCTTTTTAAGTTGGAGAACTTGCACAATTGGTGGCTGACTAAATACTTTTTTGCCCCACTGTATATGGGACTTTGGTGACAAAACGGATGGCACTGTGATAGACTGCATCCAATTCGTTGAGTAGAGTATCGGAGGCTATTTTGTAAATGACATCACCGAAGTCGAGGATCGGTAGGATGGTCAGTTTTATGAGGGTATGTTTGGCAGCATGCGTGAAGGATGCTTTGTTGCGAAATAGGAAGCCAATTCTAGATTTAATTTTGTATTGGAGATGTTTGATTTGAGTCTGGAAGGAGAGTTTACAGTCTAACCAGACACCTAGGTATTTGTAGTTGTCCACATAATCTAAGTCAGAACCGTCCAGAGTAGTGATGCTGGACGGGCGGGCAGGTGTGGGCAGCGATCGGTTGAAGAGCATGCATTTAGTTTTACTTGCATTTAAGAGCAGTTGGAGGCCACGGAAAGAGAGTTGTATGGCATTGAAGCTCGTCTGGAGGGTAGTTAACACAGTGTCCAAAGAAGGGCCAGATGTATACAGAATGGTGTCGTCTGCGTAAAGGTGGATCAGAGACTCACCAGCAACAAGAACGACATCATTGATGTATACAGAGAAGAGAGTCGGCCCAAGAATTGAACCCTGTGGCACCCCCATAGAGACTGCTAGAGGCCCGGACAACAGGCCCTCCGATTTGACACACTGAACTCTATCGGAGAAGTAGTTGGTGAGCGTGGCTGAGGTGCACCCATGACCAGCTCTGAAACCAGATTGCATAGCGAAGAAGGTACGGTGGTATTCGAAATGATCGGTAATCTGTTTGTTAACTTGGCTTTCAAAGACCTTAGAAAGGCAGGGTAGGATAGATATAGGTCTGTAGCAGTTTGGGTCAAGAGTGTCTCCCCCTTTGAAGAGGGGGATGACCGCAGCTGCTTTCCAGTCTTTGGGAATCTCAGACGACACGAAAGAGAGGTTGAACAGGCTAGTAATAGGGGTTGCAACAATTTCGGCAGATAACTTTACAAAGAAAGGGTCCAGATTGTCTAGCCCGGCTGATTTGTAGGAGTCCAGATTTTGCAGCTCTTTCAGAACATCAGCTAACTGGTTTTGAGAGAAGGAGAAATGGGGGAGGCTTGGGCGAGTTGCTGTGGAGCATGGCCAGACGTAGAAAAATGCGTATTGAAAATTCTCAATTATAGTGGATTTATTGGTGGTTACAGAGTTTCCTATCCTCAGTTCAGTAGGCAGCTAGGAGGAGATGCTCTTATTCTCCATGGACTTTACAGTGTCCCAGAACTTTTTTGAGTTTGTGATACAGGAAGCAAATTTCTGATTGTAAAAGCAGAAATTTGCATAGGTTGGTGCATAGGTTGGTGTCTTTTTAAGTGGCCATGTTGAGAGAAAATATTCTCACAGTCAGAACAGGAGTAGGGCTTCACTCCAGTGTTGAATGATGAACTGTCAGAATCTTTGATATTTTGTAGCTCTTCCCATAGTCAGAGCAGGGATAAAGATTCTCTGTATTTTTAGCTTTGATAGAATTGGGAAAATCTCCTCACAATGTGGGCAGTGGTAAGACCTCTTAGCTCTGTGATGTTCCTGCTGTTGCTCTCTGGATGTAGAAAATGTCTCAACATGGTCTCCTGTGTGAACAACATCAGAAGGACCAGTCAGTTGGTGTGATATACATGTCAATAAAATGTATTTTATAAAGCCCTTTTTACATCTGCAGTTGTCACAAAGTGCTTTACAGATACCCTAACCTAACATATAACGTGTAAAAGAAACGCCTAAATGAGGTTGACAGAAACCAGAAGCTTCCGGGTTCCAGGCTTTAGCTTCCTCTCTGCCTTCTTCCTGAAAACTGGATGCTCCCGATGTTTGTTGACTCCGCTGAGGGTGCAGGTACCGAGACGAAAACCCCAAAGGGCAAGCAATACAGAAGCACAGTGGCTAGTAAAAACTCCTTAGAAGGAACCTAGGAAAAACCTAGAGAAGAACCAGGCTCCGAGCAGTGGCCGCTCCTCTTCTGGCTGTACTAGGTGACAAATGACTTGATATATAGTGCCTTCGGAAAGTATTCAGACCCCTTGACTTTTTCCACATTTTGTTATGTTACAGCCTTATTCTAAAAATGATTAAATAGTTCCCCCCCCCCCCTCATCAATCTACACACAATACCCCAGAATGACATCACAATACCCCAGAATGACAAAGCAATACCCCAGAATGACATCACAATACCCCAGAATGACATCACAATACCAAAGAATGACATCACAATACCCTAGAATGACATCACAATACCCCAGAATGACATCACAATACCCCAGAATGACAAAGCAATACCCCAGAATGACATCACAATACCCCATAATGACATCACAATACCAAAGAATGACATCACAATACCCTAGAATGACATCACAATACCCCAGAATGACATCACAATACCCCAGAATGACAAAGCAAAAACAGGTTTTTAGAAATGGCTATTTTAACTTTTTATGGAAATATCACATTTTCCGACCCTTTACTCAGTACTTTGTTGAAGCACCTTTGGCAGCGATTACAGCATCGAGTTCTCTTGGGTATGACACTACAAGCTTGGCACACATGTATTTGGGGAGTTTTCCCCCCATTCTTCTCTGCAGACCCTCTCAAACTCTGTCAGGTTGAAAGGGGAGCGTTGCTGCACAGCTATTTTCAGGTCTCTCCAGAGATGTTTGATCGGGTTCAAGTCCGGGCTCTGGCTAGGCCACTCAAGGACATTACAAAACTTGTCCCGAAGCCACTCCTGCGTTGTCTTGGCTGTGTCAGAGTGACCATCGGGTTCTTGCTCACCTCCCTCACCAAGGCCCTTCTCCCCTGCTTGCTCAGTTTGCCCGGGCGGCCAGCTCTAGCAAGCGTCTTGGTGGTTCCAAACTTCCTACATTTAAGAATGATGGAGGCCACTGTGTTCTTGGGGACCTTCAATGCTGCAAACATTTTTGGTACCCTTCTCCAGATCTGTGCCTCCACACAATCTTGTCTCTGAGCTCTACGGACAATCCCTTCAACCTCATGGCTTAGTTTTTGCTCTGACATGCACTGTCAAATGTGGGACCTTATATAGACAGTTGTGTACCTTTCCAAATCATGTCCAATCAATTGAATTTACCACAGGTGGACTCCAATCAAGTTGTAAACATCTCAAGGATGATCAATGGAAACAGGATGCACCTGAGCTCAATTTCGAGTCTCCTAGCAAAGGGTCTGACTACTTATGTAAATAAGCATTTCACTGTAAGGTCTACACCTGTTGTATTCAGAGCACGTGACAAATAAACGTTGATTTGATTTGATATGTTGAATTTTTGGGAGAAAAAAAATGTAACACCTGTTTTCGCTTTGGCATTATGAGTTATTGTGTGTAGATTGCAGAAGGAAAACTTTTATTTAATCAATTTTAGATTAAGTCTGTAATGTAACAAAATGTGTAAAAAGTCAAGGGGTCTGAATACTTTCCGAATGCACTGTAGCTAATTTAGAAAAACGGGATTGTCTTTTTGTCCCCTTTTTAACATTACAAATAACAATGGAAATCAACAACTCTGTCTCTGTTGTCATATGTTTCTTTCTAGTAAGCCTTTCGCATCCTGGAGTCTGAGACCTTGTGGAAATCTGTGGTAGAGAATAATGTATGACAATTTAGACACTACGTTACCCAATAGTAGTTATCATCATCATGCTTTCCATAGTTAAGCCTATAGCTAGCTAGGCCTTACTAACTAGTTATTGTGTTATCCAGCTAGCTATACAATTGCATGCTAACACGAAAGATTTGTATAACTATCCCAAGATAGACCACACTCTGTTGTTTCCAATGGGGGACTTTTATTATGAAAGCGAACCGTAAATTATACTGTGGTGGATAATCGTTATTGTAGCTGGCTTCACACAAAGGTGAGCCCAGCTAGATAGCGAGTAGCGACCATTACATAGTTATTTGCCAGTTTATGTTAGGTAATTTAGCTACAGTGGCTAGTCAATGTCAGGAAACTATCTAGCGTGCTAGTGTTAAGGTTGCGTCAATCAAATCTGGCATCAGGACAAAAGGTGACACAGAGTCACTAAATAAGTTCTAAGTCTTTTATTCAATCAAGCAATAAATTGTAAATGCAATCTTCGTATATACGGGTTCAATGTAATACCACGCAGGGTTAACAGAGAACTGACCAGCGCCTTACAATATCTTCTTTTAATACTCTGACAGAAGTAGTTCCTGCTTCTGAGCTGGCCTGTCAGAGTAGAGACTGGGCGTGGTTTTAGACTTGCCCAGTCTATCGTAGGCGCACAGGCTGGTCCCAGCCCCCAGGCGCTTCAGCTTTCAGGCGTTGTTGCTGTGCAGATTATCTATGCGCTCACCCCTAGATACTGAGGCCAAAAGTTCAGCTCCTTTTTTGTGTCTCAACCTAGAAACTGCTTGTTTGCAACATTTTCTATTCATGGGTTCCTAGCTCAACATACTGTTATCTCCCAAGGTTAAACACTGCCCCTTAGCCAGACACCAGGTGTTTGCACAATTCACTGTATTGTTCCACAATTTATCAGCCTTAGCTCAAACATATTCCTGTGTAGCAAAGAAACATATTCTCAAACCTAACACTAGCTAATCCACACAAAACTCAACATACTACATGGTAAATATATTCTGTACAATGGTAACCTGTTAGCTAGCTAGCCTAGTTGGGAGGCATAACATTAACGCCAGCTAACGTTAGCTTGCTACAGGTATGGCTCTTCAGTTAGCTAGCTAGCCAACAGTTGGCTAGGTAGCTGACAAATGCTAGCTAGCTAGTTAGCTAACGTCCTATGCTAAATCGTCCAAAAGGATTCATGTATTCCCAAAAGGAAAGGAAACAATTTGCATGGCAGGGGGGGCCCCCCTAAATGTGGAGTATCAAATAATTTTTGCTATCGTTCTTTTTTTACATCCGCTATTAGACAGTGGCAATGCGGAACACTAATTAAACCCACACATTTACTAGAGGGACATGGTCTTTTGCCTGATAATGCCTGCAAAGCAGTGAAGAAAACGATATGACAACAGTAACGTCTAATGTAAGTGGCCTCTCTAACAGTACAACTGGCCCCAGCTTGGCCCCCCCAGTTGAAATGGTCTAGAACTGCCACTGCTCCTGTCGTGGCGTTTTTGTCTTGTCTATAACACTTTTTATTTCACGGCTATCTACCATGTCCAGATTTTGCACACTGACCTTCTCGACCCGTTCTAAAGAAAATCATGTACTTTTTACTCAATACATTTTCCCTGACACCCAAAAGTACTCATTACATTTCGAATGCTTAGCAGGACAGGAAAATGGTCCAATTCACACATTTATCAAGAGAACAACCCTGGTCATCCCTACTGCCTCTGACCTGGTGGACTTACTAAACATACATGCTTTGTTTGTAAATTATGTCTGAATGTTGGAGTATGCTCATTGGCTATCCATAATATTTGTTTAATTGTGCCATCTGGTTTGCTTAATATAAGGAATCTGAAATTATTAATGCATTGACTTTTGCAACTTAAGTGTATTTAAAACCAAATACTTTTAGACTTTTACTCAAGGAGCATTTTACTGGGTGACTTTCTACTAAGGTATCTTTACTTTTACTCAAGTATGACAACTGGGTACTTTTTCCACCACTGGCTATTGGTTCACTGTAATTACAAGTAAGTACCCCTCAAGATAGACTTCATTATAACTGGCCAAATCCTGTGTAACACCTAGTAATTACATTGTACTTGTGCAGATATTAAATATACTCTGTGGTGTACTAGTGTATTTGTTCTCCCACTTGGATGTCACTTCCACAAGCTTTAATTTGAGGGCCAGGTTGGGTAATGTACTGTATATGTACACATGAATTACTCCTAAAGATACACTTCATTTTAACTAGCTAAATCTTGTGTAAGAACTAGAAATTACATCGTATTTAGGCAAACATTACATGAGCTTTGAACGTTTCTTATTCCTCATCTGGTATGACACTTGTATTATATTTGTTTTCGTAAACTCAACCAAGTTAACCCAGATCGTACACTTTATTTTGGGGGCTAGTGCTAGCAACAGCGTTGACTGTAGATATATTATGAACCGTGCACATTGTTTAAGTCATTTTACCAGGTCACTTCGCTGAGAACACATTCTCATTTACAGCAACAACCTGGGGAATAGTTTCAGGGGAAAGGAGGGGGGGATGAATGAGCCGATTGGAAGCTGGGGATGATTAGATGGCCATGATGGTATGAGGGTCAGATTGGGAATTTAGCCAGGACCCCGGGGTTAACACCCCTACAGAAAGGTAGCACAATCTTCCTCTCTGGTTCCATTCCCTAATAGTAAGTGGGTCATTGTTGATTTGTGGTGATAATGCTGTCCCTGGACTTTGGAACCATAAAAAAACACTTTAAAATGACAATACTTTCCCCCATTTTATTTAACTGTTATTTAATAAGAAACATATGTAAGCCCTTCATACTGCAAAACATCTATTTGTGTGCATTGTGGCAATTACTGGTGGCTAACAAATTGGCTTGTCCCCATGAGGATGTGTAAAGGTGTAGTGACATGATTTGAGTAGATAATAGACATGTCAATTATTTTGAATTCCATGAATTAAACAAAAACATTGTATTTTCAGTATAGATAACCCAGAAAACAAAGGTTGACCAGCACAAATTCATGTAGAATGTTTATTTTTCACTAGTAGATCAATTAGGTTCATTACAGTTATCCAAATACATGAATCAATGACTAAAATAATGAATCTAGTTTTAAAAGACAATTGAATAAACACATGTAGTCATTTCAAAGCCTGAGTATCATTAAACAAAAGTCATTATGTAGTAAAAAAAGAATCCACCCAAAGTAATGGTGAAAACTGATCATCACACCTCTATCTGATACATGTACAGTTGAAGTCGGAAGTTTACATACGCCTTAGCCAAATACATTTAAACTCAGTTTTCACAATTCCTGACATTTAATCCCAGTAAAAATTCCCTGTCTTAGGTCAGTTAAAATATTTTAAGAATGTGAAATGTCAGAATAATAGTTGAATGATTTATTTCAGCTTTAATTTCTTTCATCACATTCCCAGTGGGTCAGAAGTTTACATTCACTCAATTAGTATTTGGTAGCATTGCCTTTAAATTGTTTAACTTGGGTCAAACGTTTCGGGTAGCCTTCCACAAGCTACCCACAATAAATCGGGTGAATTTTGGCTGTTGTTATGTTACGAATTTGCTGTTGCTAACATTAACATGCTAAGCACACTATATATACAAAAGTATGAGGACACCCCTTCAAATTGTGGATTTGGCTATTTCAGCCACACCCGTTGCTGACAGGAATATAAAATTAAGCACACAGCCATGCATTCTCCATAGACAAACATTGGCAGTAGAATGGCCTTAATGAAGAGCTCAGTGACTTTCAATGCGGCACCGTCAGTTCTTCAAATTTCTGCCCTGCTTGAGGACAGCCGAGTGCTGAAGTATGTAAAAATTGTCTGTCCTCGGTTGCAATACTCACTATCAAGTTCCAAACTGCTTCTGGAAGCAACGTCAACAAGAACTGTTCGTTGGGAGCTTCATAAAATGGTTTTCCATGGCCGAGCAGCAGCACACATGCCTAAGATCCCCATGCCTTACCAAGCGTTGGCTGGAGTGGTGTAAAGCTCACCACTATTGGGACTGACGCAGTGGAAACATGTTCTCTGGAGTGATGTTTCGCGGGTACTATTTAATGAAGCTGCCAGTTGAGGACGTGAGTCGTCCGTTTCTCAAACTAGACACTCTAATGTACTTGTCTTGCTCAGTTGTGCACTGGGGCCTCCCACTCCTCTTTCTATTCTGGTTAGGTCCAGTTTGTGCTGTTCTGTGAAGGGAGTAGTACACAGCGTTGTATGAGATTTTTAGTTTCTTGGCAATTTCTCGCATGGAATAGCCTTCATTTCTCAGAACAAGAATAGACTGACGAGTTTCAGAAATAAGTTATTTGTTTGTGGCCATTTTCAGCCTGTAAATGAACCCACAAATGCTGATGCTCCAGATACTCAACTAGTCTAAAGAAGGACAGTTTTATTGCTTCTTTAACCAGGACAACAGTTTTCAGCTGTGCTAACATAATTGCAAAAGGGTTTTCTATAGATCAATCGGCCTTGTAAAATGATAAACTTGGATTCGCTAACACAACGTGCCATTGGAACGCAGGAGTGATGATTGCTGATAATGGGCCTCTGTACGCCTATGTAGATTTTCCATAAAAATCTGCCGTTTCCAACTACATTAGTAATTTACAACATTAACAATGTCTACACTGTATTTCTGACCAATTTGATGTTATTTTAATGGACAAAAAATTGCTTTTCTTTCAAAAACAAGGACATTTCTAAGTGACCCCAAACTTTTGAACGGTAGTGTACTTTTGGTCATGTAGTGTAGTTGCAAAGTTGCTTATTAGCTAAAATGCTAAACTTGTCTGTGATGAGATTAGAACATGAAACCTTTGGGTTGCTAGACTTTCATGTTATATGCGGACTCATCCATCCACCCGACCAACCGCCATCCGATTGTTTTTGCCTTAAATGGGATTTTTTTTAATGTTTCAACTTCATATTCATCATCTCCAGCACCACCCCAACATCAACACGTGCAAATGGCGCGTTTCTATGTTTTGAAGTAAAAAAAGATGGAGAAAGATGATTTCCAATGATATCATTCTATAACGCTCCCTTTCCTCTGCATAGTTCTCTCACAGTGAGAAACAATAGGATTACAAGTGTTCTATGCTTTTTTTTATTTGATCCAATTCACTGTTCCCACTTATTTTATGAGATGAGGATTAATTGATGGAGTGACTTTAATCTTAGCTGGTCTGAGAGAAGTGATGATGCTTCTCTCCTTTATGTATACATTGATGTGTTTTTAAGGTAGCCAATCGGGAGAAACTCTTCCCACAGTCAGAGCAGCAGTAAGGCTTCTCTCCTGTGTGTGTTCTCTGATGAGATTTTAGCTCAGTTGATGTTGTGAAGCATTTTCCACAGTCAGAACAGGAGTAAGGCTTTTCTCCTTTATGTATACGTTGGTGTGTTTTTAAGTTGCCCTGTTGGGAGAAACTCTTCCCACAGTCAAAGCAGGAGTAAGGCTTATCTCCAGTATGTATTCGCTGGTGACATTTTAATATATCCAATTGGGTAAAACTCTTCCCACAGTCAGAGCAGGTGTAAGGCTTCTCTCCTGTGTGTATTCGTTGGTGACCTTTTAAGTTGCTCTGTTGGGAGAAACTCTTCCCACAGTCAGAGCAGCAGTAAGGCTTCTCTCCTGTGTGTGTTCTCTGATGAACTCTTAACTCAGCTGATGTTGTGAAGCATTTTCCGCAGTCAGAGCATAAGTAATGCTTCTCTCCCGTATGTATATGTTGGTGGGTTTGTAAATGGCTCTGTTGAGAAAAGCTCGCCCCACAGTCAGAGCAGAAGTAAGGCTTCTCCCCGGCGTGTATTTTTAGGTGTGTTTTCAAGTTGCTTGATACGGAGAAACTCTTCCCACAGTCAGAGCAGGAGTAAGGCTTCTCTCCTGTGTGTATACGTTGGTGTGTTTTTAAGCTGCTCTGTTGAGAGAAACTCTCCCCACAGTCAGAGCAGGAGTAAGGTTTTTCTCCAGTGTGGACTCGCAGATGAACTGTCAAAGCCTGTGATGTTGTGAAACTCTTCCCACAGTCAGTGCAGGAATACAGATTATCTCCTGTGTGTATTTTTAGGTGTATTTCTAGTTTTGATAGAATTGGGAAAATTGCCTCACAATGTGGGCAGTGATGAGACCTCTTAGCTATGTGATCTTCCTGCTGTTGCTCTCCGGATGTAGAGAATGTCTCAACATGGTCTCCTGTGTGAACAACATCAGAAGAACCAGTCAGTTGGTGTAATATACATATCACTTTATATCAGTAGGCTGTACAATACAGGGAATTAAGCTATTAGGGCTGTCCCGACAAAAAAAATATTCCCGGTCGACCGAGAGTCTTGTTTTCTTTCGACCAAATGTTTTACCTTTAAAACATGTATTTTTCCATATATATATATATATATGTGTGTGTGTTGAAATAAAATCAACTATATGGAGGCTACTGAGCTTGTCTTATGCTTTAAGCACTGCAATTAAAAATTAAGACACAAATTACTCAAGAGGCAGCCAGAGATCAATATAGCTTAACCAGAAGTAAAAAAAAATCTGTTCCTGACTCTCCTCCTCCCACTGCTGCTGGCCTTCCGTTATGCTCCTGATGTTGCCGGCTGGCAACCTTTTCCATTTGGAGTGCCAAGTTATCGCACCATTTCTACTGATCTGCGTGCCAGTTATGATTTTCATCTGCACATTTTCGTGGAACAGTTTCATTGAATTTATAATGAAGTCTTCATATTTCAAATCAATGTCATCTAAATTCAAATGATACAAATCTAAAAGTAACTTCCATTGTCAAAACTAGTTTACATAAAGACAACAAATAAAAACGATCACATCCTCCAGGTAGATAATATCCTGATGAAACTAGATATCTTATCAATCAAATTGGCTACACATGGCCTGTCTGCATGAAATTTGAAACATTCTGTCAACTATTAATTTGGTCTGGCCTGTGCTAGAAAACTTGCAACATTGTATACGATATTTAGGGCCCTTAACATTTCCCATGACAGTGAGCTCCAGACAGACAGACACAGCTGTAGGCTATTTGCACAAGGGATAAGAAGTAATTAGGTAGGCCTGTTTTATGACGTTTCCACCGGATCAAAGCATGACATTTTCTCCCCTTTCATGCTGAGTGGTTATCAAAAGGTAGAGAACTGGATTTTTGGTAGAAACATACTTTGTTTACTTGCTGTTTGAGCTGAACATTTTTTACTTGAGAAACTCCACAGTGACGGTGAGTTAAGACAATCAGAAATAGTATCAGATCCCCAAACGGGCACATTTATAGGCCTACATTTGCAAGCAGGGCAGGTAGCCTATAGGCCTACTTCTATGTGTAATCAGGCCAGGTAGACTATAGGCCTACTTCTATGTGTAATCAAGTGTGTGTCCTTACTCAACATTGACAGGAGCACTAAACAAAAGCCCCAAAATTATTTGTAAACTCGTAAAAATGGAAGGAAATAAACCCAAACTTTTTTCTCACAACAGTAGCCTAGGTTGTACGCTCTGCAAACAATGTGTCCACAATGACAATGGTAAGACTGTATTAATAATATATTGAATGTATTACCATAACCAAACTAACATTATAGATTAGAAATGATGGGAATTAAAAGGTAGGCTAAATGTACTACTGGTGAGCCATGCCCTCCGCAATGGATTAGTCCACTCAGACAGGCGTGAATCAGACAGATGTCTCATGTGCCATACATTTTATATACACTGCTCAAAAAAATAAAGGGAACACTTAAACAACACAATGTAACTCCAAGTCAATCACACTTCTGTGAAATCAAACTGTCCACTTAGGAAGCAACACTGATTGACAATAAATTTCACATGCTGTTGTGCAAATGGAATAGACAACAGGTGTAAATTATAGGCAATTAGCAAGACACCCCCAATAAAGGAGTGGTTCTGCAGGTGGTGACCACAGACCACTTCTCAGTTCCTATGCTTCCTGGCTGATGTTTTGGTCACTTTTGAATGCTGGCGGTGCTTTCACTCTAGTGGTAGCATGAGACGGAGTCTACAACCCACACAAGTGGCTCAGGTAGTGCAGCTCATCCAGGATGGCACATCAATGCGAGCTGTGGCAAGAAGGTTTGCTGTGTCTGTCAGCGTAGTGTCCAGAGCATGGAGGCGCTACCAGGAGACAGGCCAGTACATCAGGAGACGTGGAGGAGGCCGTAGGGGGGCAACAACCCAACAGCAGGACCGCTACCTCCGCCTTTGTGCAAGGAGGAGCAGGAGGAGCACTGCCAGAGCCCTGCAAAATGACCTCCAGCAGGCCACAAATGTGCATGTGTCTGCTCAAACGGTCAGAAACAGACTCCATGAGGGTGGTATGAGGGCCCGACGTCCACAGGTGGGGGTTGTGCTTACAGCCCAACACCGTGCAGGACGTTTGGCATTTGCCAGAGAACACCAAGATTGGCAAATTCGCCATTGGCGCCCTGTGCTCTTCACAGATGAAAGCAGGTTCACACTGAGCACATGTGACAGACGTGACAGAGTCTGGAGACGCCGTGGAGAACGTTCTGCTGCCTGCAACATCCTCCAGCATGACCGGTTTGGCGGTGGGTCAGTCATGGTGTGGGGTGGCATTTCTTTGGGGGGCCGCACAGCCCTCCATGTGCTCGCCAGAGGTAGCCTGACTGCCATTAGGTACCGAGATGAGATCCTCAGACCCCTTGTGAGACCATATGCTGGTGCGGTTGGCCCTGGGTTCCTCCTAATGCAAGACAATGCTAGACCTCATGTGGCTGGAGTGTGTCAGCAGTTCCTGCAAGAGGAAGGCATTGATGCTATGGACTGGCCCGCCCGTTCCCCAGACCTGAATCCAATTGAGCACATCTGGGACATCATGTCTCGCTCCATCCACCAACGCCACGTTGCACCACAGACTGTCCAGGAGTTGGCGGATGCTTTAGTCCAGGTCTGGGAGGAGATCCCTCAGGAGACCATCCGCCACCTCATCAGGAGCATGCCCAGGCGTTGTAGGGAGGTCATACAGGCACGTGGAGGCCACACACACTACTGAGACTCATTTTGACTTGTTTTAAGGACATTACATCAAAGTTGGATCAGCCTGTAGTGTGGTTTTCCACTTTAATTTTGAGTGTGACTCCAAANGCATGAGACGGAGTCTACAACCCACACAAGTGGCTCAGGTAGTGCAGCTCATCCAGGATGGCACATCAATGCGAGCTGTGGCAAGAAGGTTTGCTGTGTCTGTCAGCGTAGTGTCCAGAGCATGGAGGCGCTACCAGGAGACAGGCCAGTACATCAGGAGACGTGGAGGAGGCCGTAGGAGGGCAACAACCCAGCAGCAGGACCGCTACCTCCGCCTTTGTGCAAGGAGGAGCAGGAGGAGCACTGCCAGAGCCCTGCAAAATGACCTCCAGCAGGCCACAAATGTGCATGTGTCTGCTCAAACGGTCAGAAACAGACTCCATGAGGGTGGTATGAGGGCCCGACGTCCACAGGTGGGGGTTGTGCTTACAGCCCAACACCGTGCAGGACGTTTGGCATTTGCCAGAGAACACCAAGATTGGCAAATTCGCCATTGGCGCCCTGTGCTCTTCACAGATGAAAGCAGGTTCACACTGAGCACATGTGACAGACGTGACAGAGTCTGGAGACGCCGTGGAGAACGTTCTGCTGCCTGCAACATCCTCCAGCATGACCGGTTTGGCGGTGGGTCAGTCATGGTGTGGGGTGGCATTTCTTTGGGGGGCCGCACAGCCCTCCATGTGCTCGCCAGAGGTAGCCTGACTGCCATTAGGTACCGAGATGAGATCCTCAGACCCCTTGTGAGACCATATGCTGGTGCGGTTGGCCCTGGGTTCCTCCTAATGCAAGACAATGCTAGACCTCATGTGGCTGGAGTGTGTCAGCAGTTCCTGCAAGAGGAAGGCATTGATGCTATGGACTGGCCCGCCCGTTCCCCAGACCTGAATCCAATTGAGCACATCTGGGACATCATGTCTCGCTCCATCCACCAACGCCACGTTGCACCACAGACTGTCCAGGAGTTGGCGGATGCTTTAGTCCAGGTCTGGGAGGAGATCCCTCAGGAGACCATCCGCCACCTCATCAGGAGCATGCCCAGGCGTTGTAGGGAGGTCATACAGGCACGTGGAGGCCACACACACTACTGAGACTCATTTTGACTTGTTTTAAGGACATTACATCAAAGTTGGATCAGCCTGTAGTGTGGTTTTCCACTTTAATTTTGAGTGTGACTCCAAATCCAGACCTCCATGGGTTGATACATTTGATTTCCATTGATAATTTTTGTGTAATTTTGTTGTCAGCACATTCAACTATGTAAAGAAAAAAGTATTGAATAAGATTATTTCATTCATTCAGATCTAGGATGTGTTATTTTAGTGTTCCCTTTATTTTTTTGAGCAGTGTATATACAGTACTAGTCAAAGGTTTGGACACATCTACTCATTCAAGGGTTTTTCTTTATTTTTACAATTTTCTACATTGTATAATAATAGTGAAGACATCAAAACTATGAAATAACACATATGGAATCATGTAGTAACCAAAAAAAGTGAAATCAAAATATATTTTATATTTGCGATTCTTCAAAGTAACCACCCTTTGCCTTGATGACAGCTTTGCACACTCTTGGCATACTCTCAGCTCCATTAGGTAGTCACCTGGAATGCATTTCAACTAACAGGTGTACCTGTCTTCCAGCTTCACCTCAGATGGCAGACCAAATAAATGCTTCACAGAGTTCAACAGACACATCTCAACATCAACTTTTCAGAGGAGACTGTGTGAATCAGGCCTTCATGGTTGAATTGCTGCAAAGAAACCACTACTAAAGAACACCAATAAGAAGAAGAGACTTGCTTGGGCCAAGAAACACGAGCAATGGAAATTAGACTGGTGGAAATCTGTCCTTTGGTCTGATGAGTCCAAATTGAGATTTTTCGTTCTAACCTCTGTCTTTGTGAGACGCAGAGTAGGTGAACGGATGCTCTCCGCATGTGTGGTTCCCACCGTGAAGCATGGAGGAGGAGGTGTGATGGTGCTATGCAGGTGACACTGTCATTGATTTATTTAGAATTCAAGTCACACTTAACCCGCATGGCTACCACAGCATTCTGCAGCGATACGCCATCCCATCTGGTTTGCGCTAAGTGGGATTATCATTTATTTTTCAACAGACAAATGACCCAAAACACCTCCAGGAGTGATGGAGTGCTGCATCAGATGACCTGGCCTTCACAATCACCCGACTTCAACCCAACCCAATGGTTTGGGATGCGTTGGACCGCAGAGTAAAGGAAAAGCATCCAAGAAGTGCTCAGCATATGTGGAAACTCCTTCAAGACTGTTGGAAAAGCATTCCATGTGAAGCTGGTTGAGAGAATGCCAAGAGTGTGCAAAGCAAAGGGTGGCTACTTTGAAGAATCTAAATCTAAAATATATTTTGATTTGTGTGTCCAAACTTTTGACTGGTACTGAATATAAACAATGTATTATTTGCCGCTCCTCGATTAAAATAAGCTTAGTATCGACCAAACAATCGACCAGTCGACTAAATGGGGTTGGCCCTAAAAGCTGTTCAACAGCTGAGGGCAAAAAGGGACAAAAGGGGTGAATATTATGAGTCATATCATCCTCCAATCACAAGGGTTAGAAACTACAGACAAATTTCATATCATCCTCCAATCACTAAACAAGGGTTAGAAACTACACAAACTCATTTCATATCATCCTCCACTCACTATCACAAGGGTTAGTAACTACACAAACTAATTTCATATCATCCTCCACTTACTATCACAAGGGTTAGTAACTACAGACTCATTTCATATCATCCTCCACTCACTATCACAAGGGTTAGAAACTACACAGACTCATTTCATATCATCCTCCACTCACTATCACAAGGGTTAGTAACTACACAGACTCATATCATCCTCCACTCACTATCACAAGGGTTAGTAACTACAGACTCATTTCATATCATCATCCACTCACTATCACAAGGGTTAGAAACTACACAGACTAATTTCATAGAACTTGTTCAAGGGTGTGTGATGTCAGATTTACAGAATTAAACCTGTCAATAACTTAAGGAGGTCTAACTTATGAAGATAACTTATAGATAGATAGAACTTGCTCTTACCATCATAAACAGATTTCCCAATCTTCTCCTCCTCTTCTTCATCTTTAATGTTGACATTCAGCTCCAGTGTTTGACTGCAGTCTTCCAGCTTCACTGATGCCATCTCTGGATCTTGCAGTGCAAACTGGGCTGCACTGTCACAATCAGGACCCAGTGACTGTAGATTGGGTTTGTCCTCACTTTTGATGTTACCGGCCTCAGACATTATCGGAGTTGGCCTGTAGTAATGAAGAGAAAATGCCCCCCAAAAAGTTAGTCTTGACAGATCTGGCACTTTCTTTATTCTCTAAAAAATTATATTAGATCAGGTAGCTAAACATTGAATATTCATTTCACATTGGACAAAGTGCACACTTTAAATTACAGTGCACTTAATCTATAGTAGATTTCCTTAATTCACATAAATGCATAAATTACTCAAAAACCATTTAGTACAAGGTTGCAGTATGTTTTAGGCAGCCCTACGTACTATTTTCCTGAGTAACCTTGTCTTCACTGTTTTATTTAACTCCAATTGTACTTCCTGTTCACCCCATAGTAACATTTATAGATAAAGATTGAAACAACTGAATGTGTCTGAATATTAGTACACATGTAGAAAACTGATAATCATTATTCAGCTTCAAAACAGTAGTGCAACCTTGAAACTGTCTCTCTTTCATGCACCCGCACTGCCTGAACGGAAATCTGTTGACACCACAGAGTTAGCGCCACCTGCAGTGCTGGAGTCCTGAACCAATTAGTGTCATTCAGTTATTGGCAACTAGATGGCGGTGTTAAATATTTACAAACCATAGCACCCAATTTGAAGAAGACAAGGCACTAATAATTGGCTGATTGCTCCTAACCCATAGGAATCCCCACACATTTGACTACTTTAAAATGGTGGAAACCGTCAATGACAATGTCCATGCTAAAACGGGTTACATAGAGGTTGAGTCTTCTATCCATCTCTATGGTTGACGCAGACACAGGCTGGTCCTGGCTGTTCTGTCGCCCTCCTATGAACTACAATTACAAAAAAATGTCTAAAATACTTATTTTTTCAAATATTGAAGTTAGATTCATTTTAGGTAATGAATGAAAGTTGAAAAGTCATATCTGGACATTTAAAATAAATATTTTCTGGACGTTGAAATCAGTTAATTGAAAGTTGAAAAGACGTCTTGAGTACATTAGAGTAAAAGTAGGGTACAATACAGTACATTATACTCTACTATAGTCAGGGCTGGGCGATATATAGAATTAATTTAAATGTATGTTTTTGCGCGACATTCCAAATGCCTGTATTTACTTTCAATTTTATGAGTGTTTATGTTCGCTTGTCAAATTGTATTTTTGGTCTCGTCTCCTTCACTCCTCTGTGCACCTTCCCATTTACACCAGAGATCTGAATATAATGACAAGATGCACGTCTCCACCCTAACAATGGGAGTTGTTGTCCCAAAGGCGGGAAGGCAGGCAAAAAGATTAGGTCCAAAACAAGCCTATAGAAAGGCATTGGGCCTATTTTGGACAGAATTTAGCGAGAGTGAAACCTCTTGCTTTACCTCTTTCTCTATGACTTACACACACCAAGCCCCTCCCCCTGACTTTCACGTCAACAAAGTTGCGAGATCACATCTTCATCTCTGGCAAGCAGTTTCAACTAGCTATTTACATTTGTGGTTTGGTCCAAAAGAATCGTTCATATGGACACCAAAACACATTGAGACGTTATTTTACTGTAATAGAGGAGAAGTTCACTTTTCTATCAATACCCTTTTTAGGTCTCAACTACTCAGATTGTGCACAGAGCAGACACTACTAAAACTAGAGTATCAATGAACATTGATTCTGGAAAATGAATGCTCAGTTTGTCTCGCGTGGCATTGGTACCGCTAGCAGCGTTTTAGCCAAAGGCTTTTATACTAGCTGTCTAATCTGTTTATTATTATTATACTAGCTGTCTAGTCTGTTTATTATTATTATACTAGCTGTCTAGTCTGTTTATTATTATACTAGCTGTCTAGTCTGTTTATTATTATTATTATTATACTAGCTGTCTAGTCTGTTTATTATTATTATACTAGCTGTCTAGTCTGTTTATTATTACTATACTAGCTGTCTAGTCTGTTTATTATTTTATTAGCTGACTAGTCTGTTTATTATTTTACTAGCTGTCTAGTCTGTTTATTATTATACTAGCTGTCTAGTCTGTTAATTATTATACTAGCTGTCTAGTCTGTTTA
>QNTS01002109.1:75425-104629 GCA_003317085.1 Hucho hucho | reverse complement strand
TTATTATTATTGTACTAGCTGTCTAGTCTGTTTATTATTATACTATCTGTCTAGTCTGTTTATTATTATTATACTAGCTGTCTAGTCTGTTTATTATTATTATACTTTTTTGGGGTGGTAGATCAGCTTTAATATTGCAGATAGATTGTGGCTTCCATCAATGTAATTGTCTGCAACATTTCCAGTCCCCCATAAAAGTGTAAATATATACAGTACCAGTCAAAATTTTGGACACACCTACTCATTCAAGGGTTTTTCTATATTTTACTATTTTCTACATTGTAGAATAATAGTGAAGACATCAAAACTATGAAATAACACATGGAATCATGAAGTAACCAAAAAAAAAAGTGTTAAACAAATCCAAATATATATTATATTTGAAGAGGCAGATCACCCACAAATAACGCAAAAAAACACAATAGCACAATTGGTTAGGAGACCACAGAACGGCAGCCATCTACTTCGGCGCCATTCTTCTCAATTTTAAATTAAGTAACAATATTCTAACCATGTTTAGCGTCGCCAAGTCCAAATTTGAAATGATTACACTATTTTGCATCAGTTTGCATCACTTTCAATAGGGGACTTTTATGTTGAGGGCGAACCGCAAATTCCACTATTGTGGCTAATCATTATTCTGGCTAGCTTCACATAGGTAGGGACAAGCGGGTACCAGGGCTGCTCCCAGGAGGACGGAGACGTTGGCCACATTCAGATAGAAATGTATTATGTAGAACAAACATGTCTCTGATTCTAACGAACCATGTCAGTTCTATTCAGGGCATTACTATCTGCAACTTTCCACAACGTTTTTGTACTGAACATACCCAGGCGAACCCCACTGAGTTATGTATGAACCTGGAAAGCACCGAAAATTAACGTGTGGTGGACCCCGCTCCGTGTGCTTGTAAAAAATGTTTTTCACTTTCTTCACTCACTCGGTTTGACAGAAACATTACACAAAACCTTTCTCAAATGTTATATATTGAAGGATTTGTTATCTAATATGTAATGACGTTCTTTCGATATTAGACCGTTTAATCGTGCTATTACATACCTGTAGTAATACAGAGAAACGGACAGCACAGTTCTGGCGTTTTCCTTATTCCGAAGAATGGTGGCAAGCTACCCGGAACTTCCTGTTTCCCACTACCAAAGTGCAACAGCGACATGTATTGGACTGATGGACTAACTACAGGCCATAAGACTGTTGAACAGTCATCACTGATTTGATTTAGAGAATATTGGTGACTAGTAAATTGGCTTGTCCCAATGTGTAGAGGTGTCGTGACATGTATTGGGTAGATAAATACAGATATATTTATTTGATTACCATGAATTAAACAAAGCATTATATTTCCTGTAAAGATAAACCCCCCCAAAACTACAAAGATTCAGTAGATCAATCAAGTTACAGTTCTCTAGCAGGGCTCACAGCTGCTTATGCTGACAAAACATGTTAGAGAATAGGTCAGATTTAGCTTCGTGATGCTCCTCTCAACTTCTTGTCTTGTTCAGCTTCAGAAAAACAGCAAATATGTCACTTGAAACATTGTTTTTTGGTAATTCATTATACAAAAGAGATGAAGAGTTTGACCAGTACAAATTCATGTAAAACTGTATTTTTCATTGGCAGATAAATTAAGCAGGTTTCAATTAAGTTATCCAAACATATTCATAATGAATAACTAATCTAGTTTCAAAATACAATTTAATAAACAAAATGTATCCACAAAAATTTATGGTGAAACTGATCATCACACCATCTCTATCTGATACATGTTGTCTACTAACTCATTCCCACAGAAAACTGATCATCACACCATCTCTATCTGATACATGTTGTCTACTAACTCATTCCCACAGAAAACTGCAGAGGGAAGCAGTACCACCCAGTCAACCAACCTCATAGAGGATATTCAATCCTAAAGACAAATCCAAGGTAATCTCAATATCTTTACAGTAGAAGCTAACAAAACACACCAAAACTGACCAGGTGAATACTGACCAGTAAAGTAAATAGAGGCTAACATTCTATAATGCTCCCTTTTCTCACAGTAAAAAACAATAGGATTACAATAGAGTGTGTTACAATTTATTGAGAATTAAGTGATGGAATGATTTTCATCTTCACTAGTCAAAGAACAGATGAGGAATCTCACATTTATGTATATGTTGGTGTCTTTTTAAGTGGCCATGTTGAGAGAAACTCTTCCAACGGTCAGAGCAGGAGTAAAGCTTCTCTCCTGTGTGTATACGTTGGTGTGGTTTTAAGTTGCTCTGCTGAGAGAAAATATTCCCACCGTCAGAAAATGAGTAGGGCTTCTCTCCAGTGTTGAATGTTGAACTGTCAGATCCCTTGATATTTTGCAGCTCTTCCCACAGTCAGAGCAGGGATACAGATTCTCTCCTGTCTGTATTTTTAGGTGTATTTTTAGCTTTGATAGAAATGGGAAAATCTCCTCACAGTGTGGGCAGTGGTGAGACCTCTTAGCTGTGATCTTCCTGCTGTTGCTCTCTGGATATAGAGAATGTCTCAACATGGTCTCCTGTGTGAACAACATCAGAAGAACAAATCAGTTTTTGTGATATACAGTGGGGCAAAAAAGTATTTAGTCAGCCACCAATTGTGCAAGTTCTCCAACTTAAAAAGATGAGAGAGGCCTGTAATTTTCATCATAGGTACACTTCAACTATGACAGACGAAATGAGAAAAAGAAATCCAGAAAATCACATTGTAGGATTTTACATTTATTTATTTGCAAATTATGGTGGAAANGTCCCAGCTCTCTGCAGGTCATTCACTAGGTCCCCCCGTGTGGTTCTGGGATTTTTGCTCACCGTTCTTGTGATCATTTTGACCCCACGGGGTGAGATCTTGCGTGGAGCCCCAGATCGAGGAAGATTATCAGTGGTCTTGTATGTCTTCCATTTCCTAATAATTGCTCCCACAGTTGATTTCTTCAAACCAAGCTGCTTACCTATTGCAGATTCAGTCTTCCCAACCTGGTGCAGGTCTACAATTTTGTTTCTGGTGTCCTTTGACAGCTCTTTGGTCTTGGCCATAGTGGAGTTTGGAGTGTGACTGTTTGAGGTTGTGGACAGGTGTCTTTTATACTGATAACAAGTTCAAACAGGTGCCATTAATACAGGTAACGAGTGGAGGACAGAGGAGCCTCTTAAAGAAGAAGTTACAGGTCTGTGAGAGCCAGAAATCTTGCTTGTTTGTATGTGACCAAATACTTATTTTGCAAATAAATTCATTAAAAATCCTACAATGTGATTTTCTGGATTTTTTTTCTCATTTTGTCTGTCATAGTTGAAGTGTACCTATGATGAAAATTACAGGCCTCTCTCATCTTTTTAAGTGAGAGAACTTGCACAATTGGTGGCTGACTAAATACTTTTTTGCCCCACTGTACATGTCAATCAAATTTATTTTATAAAGCCCTTTTTACATCTGCAGTTGTCACAAAATGCTTTACAGATACCCTAACCTAACGTATAAGGTGTAAAAGAAACGCCTAAATGAGGTTGACAGAAACCAGAAGCTTCCGGTTTTCAGGCTTTGGCTTCCTCTCTGCCTCCTTCCAGAAAAATGGATGCTCCCAGTGTTTTATGACTCCGCTGAGGGTGCAGGTACCGAGACTAAAAACTCCTTAGAAGGAACCTAGGAAAAACCTAGAGGGGAACCAGGCTCCGAGCAGTGGCCGCTCCTCTTCTGGCTGTACTAGGTGACAAATGACTTGATATATAGTGCCTTTGGAAAGTATTCAGACCCCTTGACTTTTTCCACATTTTGTTATGTTACATCCTTATTCTAAAATGGATTAAATAGTTTCCCCCCCCTCATCAATCTACACACAAAACCCCATAATGACATCACAATACCCCAGAATGACATCACAATACCCCAGAATGACATCACAATACCCCAGAATGACAAAGCAAAAACAGGTTTTTATGGAAATATCACATTTTCCGACCCTTTACTCAGTACTTTGTTGAAGCATCTTTGGCAGCAATTACAGCATTGAGTACTCTTGGGTATGACACTACAAGCTTGGAGTTTTTCCCCCATTCTTCTCTGCAGATCCTCTCAAGCTCTGTCAGGTTGAAAGGGGAGCGTTGCTGCACAGCTATTTTCAGGTCTCTCCAGAGATGTTTGATCGGGTTCAAGTCCGGGAACTGGCTGGGCCACTAAAGGACATTACAAAACTTGTCCCGAAGCCACTCCTGCGTTGTCTTGGCTGTGTCAGAGTGACCATCAGGTTCTTGTGTACCTTTCCAAATCATGTCCAATAAAATGAATTTACCACAAGTGGACTCCAATCAAGTTGTAGAAACATCTCAATGATGATCAATGGAAACAGGATGCACCTGAGCTCAATTTCGAGTCTCATAGCAAAGGGTCTAAATACTTATGTAAATAATTATAAAAATAATAACCCTTTTCGCTTTGGCATTATGGGGTATTGTGTGTAGATTGCAGAAGGAAAACGTTTTATTTAATCAATTTTAGAATAAGGCTGTAATGTAACAAAATGTGTAAAAAGTCAAGGGGTCTGAATACTTTCCGAATGCACTGTAGCTAATTTAGAAAAACGGCATTGTCTTTTTCGCCACTTTTTAACATTACAAATAACAATGGAAATCAACAACTCTGTCTCTGTTGTCATGTGTTTCTTTCTAGTAAGCCTTTCCCATCCTGGAGTCTGAGACCTTGTGGAAATCTGTGGTAGAGAATAATGTATGACAATTTAGACACTACGTTACCCTATAGTAGTTATCATCATCATGTTTTCCATAGTTAAGCCTATAGCTAGCTAGGCCTTACTAACTAGTTATTGTGTTATCCAGCTAGCTATACAATTGCATGCTAACACGAAAGATTTGTATAACTATCCCAAGATAGACCACACTCTGTTGTTTCCAATGGGGGGCTTTTATTATGAATGCGAACCGTAAATTATACCGTGGTGGATAATCGTTATTGTAGCTGGCTTCACACAAAGGTGAGCCCAGCTAGATAGCGAGTAGTGACCATTACATAGTTATTTGCCAGTTTATGTTAGGTAATTTAGCTACAGTGGCTAGTCAATTTCAGGAAACTATCTAGCGTGCTAGCTAATCCACACAAAACTCAACATACTACATGGTAAATATATTCTGTACAATGGTAACCTGTTAGCTAGTTAGCCTAGTTGGGAGGCATAACATTAACGCCAGCTAACGTTAGCTTGCTACAGGTATGGCTCTTCAGTTAGCTAGCTAGCCAACAGTTGGCTAGGTAGCTGACAAATGCTAGCTAGCTAGTTAGCTAACGTCCTATGCTAAATCGTCCAACAGGATTCATGTATTCCCAAAAGGAAAGGAAACGAAACAAATTGCATAGAAAACGTACCTTTCTCTCTCCTGTCTTGTCTATAACACCTTTTTTCTTTCGCGTCAATCTACCATGTCCAGATTTTGCACACTGACCTTCTCGACCCCTGTTCTAAAGACAATCATGCACTTTTTACTCAATACATTTTCCCTGACACCCAAAAGTACTCATTACATTTCGAATGTTCAGCAGGACAAGAAAATGGTCCAATTCACACATTTATCAAGAGAACAACCCTGGTCATCCCTACCTCCTCTAACCTGGTGGACTTACTAAACATACATGCTTTGTTTGTAAATTATGTCTGAATGTTGGAGTATGCTCATTGGCTATCCATAATATTTGTTTAATTGTGCCATCTGGTTTGCTTAATATGAGGAATCTGACATAATTAATGCATTGGCTTTTGCAACTTAAGTGTATTTAAAACCAAATACTTTTAGACTTTTACTCAAGGAGCATTTTACTGGGTGACTTTCTACTAAGGTATCTTTACTTTTACTCAAGTATGACAACTGGGTACTTTTTCCACCACTGGCTATTGGTTCATTGTAATTACAAGTACCCCTCAAGAAAGACTTTATTATAACTGGACAAATCCTGTGTAACGCCTAGTAATTACATTGTACTTGTGCAGATATTAAATATACTCTGTGGTGTACTAGTATATTTGTTCTCCCACTTGGATGTCACTTCCACAAGCTTTAATTTGAGGGCCAGGTTGTGAGGATGGGTAATGTACTGTATAGGCACACATTAATTACTCCTAAAGAAACACTTCATTTTAACTAGCTAAATCTTGTGTAAGAAATAGAAATTACATTGTATTTAGGCAAACATTGCATGTGCTTTGAACGTTTCTTATTCCTCATCTGGTATGACACTTGTATTATATTTGTTTTTGTAAACTCAACCAAGTTAACCCAGATGGTACGCTTTATTTTGGGGGCTAGTGCTAGCAACAGCGTTGACTGTAGATATATAATGAACCATGCACATTAATGTTAGGTCATTCATTTTTTTATTTTACAAGGGAAGTTGACTGAGAACACATTCTCATTTACAGCAACAACCTGGGGAATAGTTACAGAGGAGAGGAGGGGGGGATGAATGAGCCGATTGGAAGCTGGGGATGATTAGATGGCCATGATGGTATGAGGGTCAGATTGGGAATTTAGCCAGGACCCCGGGGTTAACACCCCTACAGAAAGGTAGCACAATCTTCCTCTCTGGTTCCATTCCCTAATAGTAAGTGGGTCATTGTTGATTTGTGGTGATAATGCTGTCCCTGGACATTGGTACCATATAAAACACTTTTAAAATGACAATACTTTCCCCCCATTTTATTTAACTGTTATTTAATAAGAAACATATGTAAGTCCTTTATACTGCAAAACATCTATTTGTGTGCATTGTGGCAATTACTGGTGGCTAACAAATTGGCTTGTCCCCATGGTGATGTGTAAAGGTGTAGTGACATGTTTTGAGTAGATAACAGATGTAAATTATTTTGAATTCCATGAATTAAACAAAAACATTGTATTTTCAGTATAGATAACCCAGAAAACAAAGGTTGACCAGCACAAATTCATGTAGAATGTTTATTTTTCATAAGCAGATCAATTAAGTTCATTACAGTTATCCAAATACATGAATCAATAACTAAAAGAATGAATCTAGTTTTAAAAAACAATTTAATAAACACATGTAGTCATTTCATAGCCTGTGTATCATTAAACAAAAAAGTCATTATGTAGTAAAAAAAAAAATCCACCCGAAGTAATGGTGAAAACTGATCATCACACCTCTATCTGATAAGTGTGTCTACTAGCTCATTCCCACAGAGAACTGCATAGGGACAACTTGGTGTCAGAGCAAAACGTACTATATGTGAAAAAAAAAAACACCACACAATTTGGTATTTTACGGTATGTTATGTTACATTACATTGGCCTATAACTGTAATACGATTTGTAGGATGTATAGTATGTTACGAATTACATTTCGTACAATATGTTATGAATTTGCTATACATATGATATTTTACGAATTCCAACTTGTTGTTGCTAACATTAACATGCTAAGTAGTTGCATGCTAAGCTAACATGCTAAGCACACTATATATACAAAAGTATGAGGACACCCCGTCAAAATAGTGGAATTGGCTATTTCAGCCACACCCTTTGCTGACAGGAGTATAAAATCGATCACACAGCCATGCATTCTCCATAGACAAACATTGGCAGTAGAATGGCCTTACTGAAGAGCTTAGTGACTTTCAATGTGGCACCGTCAGTTCATCAAATTTCTGCCCTGGTTGAGCTGCCCTGTTCAACTGTAAGTTCTGTTATTGTGAAGTGGAAACGTCTAGGAGCAACAACGGCTCAGCCGTGAAGTGGTAAGCCACAAGCTCAAAGTGTAACAGTATAGCTTCCGTCCCTCTCCTCGCCCCCACCTGGGCTCGAACCAGGGACCCTCTGCACACATAGACAACAGCCACCCTCGAAGCATCGTTACCCATCGCTCCACAAAAGCCGCGGCCCTTGCAGAGCAAGGGGAACAACTATTTCAAGGTCTCAGAGCGAGTGACGTCACCGATTGAAACGCTGTTAGGGCGCACCCCGCTAGCCATTTCACACCGGTTACAAAAGCACAGGACTGCCGAGTGCTGAAGCATGTAAAAATTGTCTGTCCTCGATTGCAACACTCACTATAAAGTTCCAAACTGCTTCTGGAAGCAACGTTACAAAATAACTGTTCGTTGGGAGCTTCATAAAATGGTTTTCCATGGCCGAGCAGCGGCACACATGCCTAAGATCACCATGTGCAATGCCAAGCGTTGGCTGGAGTGGTGTAAAGCTCACCACTATTGGACTGACGCAGTGGAAACGTTCTCTGGAGTGATGAAATAATAAACTTGGATTTGCTAATACAACGTGCCATTGGAACACAGGAGTGATGGTTGCTGATAATGGGCCTCTGTACACCTATGTAGATTTTCCATAAAAAATCTGCCGTTTCCAGCTACAATAGTAATTTACAACATTAACAATGTCTACACTGTACTTCTGATCAATTTGATGTTATTTTAATGGACAAAAAATTGCTTTTCTTTCAAAAACAAGGAAATGTCTAAGTGACTCCAAACTTTTGAACGAGTGTACTTTTGGTCATGTAGTGTAGTTGCAAAGTTGCTTATTAGCTAAAATGCTAAACTTGTCTGTGATGAGATTAGAACATGAAACCTTTGGGTTGCTAGACTTTCATGTTATATGCTGACTCATCCATCCACCCGACCAACCACCATCCGATTGTTTTTGCCTTAAAAGGGACATTTTAAAATGTTTCAGATTCATATTCATCATCTCAAGCACCACCCCAACATCAACACATGTGAAAATGGCACATTTCTATGTTTTGAAGTAAAAAAAGATGGAGAAAGATGATTTCCAATGTCATCATTCTATAACGCTCCCTTTCCTCTGCATAGTTCTCTCACAGTGAGAAACAATAGGATTACAATGGAGTGTTCTACACTTTCTTCATTTGATCTAATTCACTGTTCCCACTTATTTTATGAGATGAGGATTCATTGATGGAGTGACTTTAATCTTAGCTGGTCTGAGAGAAGTGATGAGGCTTCTCTCCTTTATGTATACATTGATGTGTTTTTAAGGTAGCCAATCGGGAGAAACTCTTCCCACAGTCAGAGCAGTAGTAAGGCTTCTCTCCTGTGTGTGTTCTCTGATGAGATTTTAGCTCAGTTGATGTTGTGAAGCATTTTCCACAGTCAGAACAGGAGTAAGGCTTCTCTCCTTTATGTATACGTTGGTGTATTTTTAAGTTGCCCTGTTGGGAGAAACTCTTCCCACAGTCAGAGCAGGAGTAAGGCTTATCTCCAGTATGTATTCGCTGGTGACATTTTAATATATCCAATCGGGTGAAACTCTTCTCACAGTCAGAGCAGGAGTAAGGCTTTTCTCCTGTGTGTATTCGCTGGTGACATTTTAAGTGGACCTGTTGAGAGAAACTCTTCCCACAGTCAGAGCAGCAGTAAGGCTTCTCTCCTGTGTGTGTTCTCTGATGAACTCTTAACTCAGCTGATGTTGTGAAGCATTTTCCGCAGTCAGAGCAGAAGTAATGCTTCTCTCCTGTATGTATATGTTGGTGGGTTTGTAAGTGGCTCTGTTGAGAGAAACACGCCCCACAGTCAGAGCAGAAGTAAGGCTTCTCCCCGGTGTGTATTTTTAGGTGTGTTTTTAAGTTGCTTGATACGGAGAAACTCTTCCCACAGTCAGAGCAGGAGTAAGGCTTCTCTCCTGTGTGTATACGTTGGTGTGTTTTTAAGCTGCTCTGTTGAGAGAAACTCTCCCCACAGTCAGAGCAGGAGTAAGGTTTTTCTCCAGTGTGGACTCGCAGATGAACTGTCAGAGCCTGTGATGTTGTGAAACTCTTCCCACAGTCATTGCAGGAATACAGATTCTCTCCTGTGTGTATTTTTAGGTGTATTTCTAGTTTTGATAGAAATGGGAAAATCTCCTCACAATGTGGGCAGTGGTGAGACCTCTTAGCTCTGTGATCTTCCTGCTGTTGCTCTCTGGATGTAGAGAATGTCTCAACATGATCTCCTGTGTGAACAACATCAGAAGAACCAGTCAGTTTGTGTAATATACACAAGACTTCATAACAGTAGGCTGTACAATACAGGGAATAAAGCTATTAGGGCTGTCCTGACAAAAGAAATAATAATTTGGTCTGGCCTGTGCTAGCAAACTACTTCTATGTGTAATCAGGCCAGGTAGCCAATAGGCCTACTTCTATGTGTAATCAGGTGCGTGTCCTTACTCAACATTGACAGGAGCACTCCAAACAAAAGACAAATAATAAATTGTAAACTCGTAAATGGAAGGCAATAAACCAAAACTTTTTTCTCACAACAGTAGCCTAGGTTGTACGCTCTACAAACAATGTGTCCACTCCTACAACGACAATGGTAAGACTGTAATAATAATATATTGAATGTATTACCGTAACCAAACTAACATTGTAGATTAGAAATGATGGGAATTAACGGTAGGCTAAATGTACTACTCAGACAGGCAATGGACTAGTCCACTCCGACGGGCAATGGATTAGTCCACTCCGACGGGCGTGAATCAGACAGATGTCTCGTGTGCCATACATTTTTTATAAATACAGTACCAGTCCAAAGTTTGGACACACCTACTCATTCAAGGGTTTTTCTTTATTTTTACTATATTCTACATTGTAGAATAATAGTGAAGACATCAAAACTATGAAATAACACATGTGGAATCATGTAGTAACCAAAATAGTGTTAAACAAATCAAAGATCATTTTATATTCTTCAAAGTAAGACACCCTTTGCCTTGATGACAGCGTTGCACACTCTTGGCATTCTCTCAACCAGCATCATGAGGTAGTCACCTGGAATGCATTTCAATTAACAGGTGAGCCTTCTTAAAAGTTAATTTGTGGAATTCCTTTCCTTCTTAATGCATTTGAGCCAATCAGTTGTGTTGGTAGGGACATGGTAGGGGTAGAATACAGAAAATAGCCCTATTTGGTAAAAGAACAAGTCAATATTATGGCAATAACAGCTCAAATAAGCAAAGAGAAACGACAGTCCATCATTCCCTTAAGACATGAAGGTCAGTCAATCCGGAAGATTTCAAGAACTTTGAAAGTTTCTTCAAGTGCAGTCGCCAAAACCATCAAGTGCTATGATGAAACTGGCTCTCATGAGGACCGCCACAGGAAAGGAAGACCCAGAGTTACCTCTGCTGCAGAGGATAAGTTCATTAGAGTTACCAGCCTCAGAAAATGCAGCCCAAATAAATGCTTCACAGAGTTTAAGTAACAGACATCTCAACATCAACTTAGACTGTTGGTTCCAACTGCCGTGTTTTTGTGAGATGCAGGGTAGGTGAATCGATGATCTCTGATGTGTGGTTCCCACCGTGAAGCATGGAGGAGGAGGAGTGATGGTGTGGGGGTGCTCTGCTGGTGACACTGTCAGTGATTTATTTTGAATTCAAGGCACACTTAACCAGCATGGCTACCACAGCATTCTGCAGCGATACGTCATCCCAAATGGTTTGCGCATAGTGGGATTATTATTTGTTTTTCAACAGGACAATGACCCAACACACCTCCGGGCTGTGGAAGGGCTATTTGACCAAGAAGGAGAGTGATGGAGTGCTGCATCAGATGACCTGGCCTCCACAGTCACCCGACCTCAACCCAATTGAGATGGTTTGGGATGAGTTGGACCGCAGAGTGAAGGAAAAGCAGCCAACAAATGCTCAGCATATTTTATTTTTATTTAACTTTTTTATTTCACCTTTATGTAACCAGGTAGTTCTATATGATGTCATAATACAGGTAAGCTAGTTGAGAACAAGTTCTCATTTACAACTGCGACCTGGCCAAGATAAAGCAAAGCAGTGCGACAAACAACAACACAGAGTTACACATGGAATAAACAAGCGTACAGTCAATAACACAATAGAAAAAGAAAGAAAGTCTATATACAGTGTGTGCAAGGTAAGGCAATAAATAGGCCATAGTAGCAAAGTAATTACAATTTAGCAAATTAACACTGCAGTGATAGATGAGCAGATGATGATGTGCAAGTAGAAATACTGGTGTGCAAAAGAGCAGAAAAGTAAATAAAAACAATATGGGGATGAGGTAGGTAGATTGGGTGGGCTATTTACAGATGGACTATGTACAGCTGCAGCGATCGGTTAGCTGCTCAGATAACTGATGTTTAAAGTTAGTAAGGGAAATATACGTTTCCAGCTTCAGTGATTTCTGCAATTCGTTCCAGTCATTGGCAGCAGTTATTATGTAGCGAGGGCCAGCCAACTAGAGCATACAGGTCGCAGTGGTGGGTGGTATAACAGGCTTTGGTGACAAAACGGATGGCATTGTGATAGACTGCATCCAGTTTGCCGAGTAGAGTATTGGAAGCTATTTTGTAAATGACATCGCCGAAGTCGAGGATCGGTAGGATAGTCAGTTTTACAAGGGTATGTTTGGCAGCGTGAGTGAAGGAGGCTTTGTTGCGAAATAGGAAGCCGATTCTAGATTTAATTTTGGATTGGAGATGTTTAATATGAGTCTGGAAGGAGAGTTGCATTTGGTTTTACTAGCGTTTAAGAGCAGTTTGAGGCCACGGAAGGAGTGTTGTATGGCATTGAAGCTCATTTGGAGGTTAGTTAACACAGTGTCCAAAGAAGGGCCAGATTTATACAGAATGGTGTTGTCTGCGTAGAGGTGGATCAGGGAATCACCCGCAGCAAGAGCGACATCGTTGATATATACAGAGAAAAGAGCTGGCCCGAGAATTGAACCCTGTGGTACCCCCATAGAGACTGCCAGATGTCCGGACAACAGGCCCTTCGATTTGACACACTGAACTCTGTCTGAGAAGTAGTTGGTGAACCAGGCGAGGCAGTCATTTGAGAAACCAAGTGGGAACTCCTTCAAGACTGTTGGAAAAGCATTCCTCATGAAGTTGGTTGAGAGAATGCCAAGAGCGTACAAAGCTGTCATCGAGGCAAAGGGCGGCTACTTTGAATAATCTAAAATACATTTTGATTTGTTTCACACTTTTTTGGTTACTACATGATACCATATGTGTTATTTCATAGTTCTGATGTCTTCACTATTATTCTACAATGTAAAAAATAAAGAATGAATGGGTGTGTCCAAACTTTTGAATAGTACTGTATATTTGCCACTGCTAGACTAAAAAGAATCTTGGTCGACCAACAGCCTATTGACCAAACAATTGACCAGTCGACTAAATGGGGTCAGCCCTAAAAGCTGTTCAACAGTTGAGGGCAAAAATGGGCGAAAGGGGTGAATATCATGAGTCATATCATCATCCACTCACTATCACAAGGGTTAGTAACTACACAGACTCATTTCATATCCTCCTCCATTCACTATCACAAGGGTTAGTAACTACACAGACTCATTTCATATCATCCTCCACTCACTATCACAAGGGTTAGAAACTACACAGACTCATTTCATATCATCCTCCACTCACTATCACAAGGGTTAGTAACTACACAGACTCATTTCATATCATCCTCCACTCACTATCACAAGGGTTAGTAACTACACAGACTCATTTCATATCATCCTCCACTCACTATCACAAGGGTTAGTAACTTCACAGACTCATTTCATATCATCCTCCACTCACTATCACAAGGGTTAGTAACTTCACAGACTCATTTCATATCATCCTCCACTCACTATCACAAGGGTTAGTGTTAGGTTCTAAATGAACCTATTAAAAATCACAGACACTTAAAAAAGCTCAAAAAGGTTTATTCACCCATTGGGTCAATACAGCTGTATAAGACAAAATACATATCACACCAGTGGTAGTTTAAATACCCCAATTTGGGTGGAGTCTCCTGCTTTTCTCTAAACATGACATCTTTATTACTAGGCAGCAAGTTAAGTGATACGGGCCACAAACTGTTCCTTCTCCCTTATTATTATTTTATTTATCTTTATTTAACTAGGCAGGTCAGTTAAGAACAAATTCTTATTTTCAATGACGGCCTAGGAACAGTGGGTAAACTGCCTTGTTTAGGGGCAGAATGACAGATTTTGACCTTGTCAGCTCTGGGATTCGATCTTGCCTTTCGGTTACTAGTCCAACGCTCAAACCACTAGGCTACCCTGCCACACCTTAAGGTGACCTTACCTGACCTCGGCCCCCTTCCTCACTAATCCACAGCTCTCCACCCTTGTCAGTGCCTGCCAACATGTGATTGTCGTCCCGTCACTCTGTACATTCCAATCTTAACTGTATTCACCATATCCATTCCCCCTACAGATAACCATTCACTTCTGATGTAGACCCTCTAGTGTTTGCTAGGGATGGGGGCAAAGTGTGACACCAATCAGGCCCCCAAGGACTGGAATTACCCAGGCCTGCTCTAGGCCATAGCACTCAATATTTCAATAGGATACCTGATAATTAACACTATTCCAAGTTTAGGAGTCAGAACACAGAATCCATCATTAGTAACTACACAGACTCATTTCATATCATCCTCCATTCACTATCACAAGGGTGAGTAACTACACAGACTCATTTCATATCATCCTCTATTCACTATCACACGGGTGAGTAACTACACAGACTCACTTCATATCATCCTACATTCACTATCACAAGGGTTAGTAACTACAGACTCATTTCATATCATCCTCCACTCACTATCACAAGGGTTAGTAACGACACAGACTCATTTCACAGAACTTTAAAACACTGGCAGTTTGTCTCCTTCACTTCTTTAGTCTACTCTCTGATCACTCCAGATAGCCCAGTTATTCAGGGATATGTGTTGTCAGAAATACAGAATTCAACCTATCAATAGACTGAGTCATAACTTATGGAGGTCTAACTTCTGAATATATAGTTAGATAGAACCTGCTCTTACCATGAGAAACAGATTTCCCAATCTTCTCCTCCTCTTCTTCATCTTTAATGTTGACATTCAGCTCCAGTGTTTGACTGCAGTCTTCCAGCTTCACTGATGCCATCTCTGGATCCTGCAGTGCAAAATGGGCTCCACTGTCACAATCAGGACCCAGTGACTGTAGGTTTGGACTCCGTGTGGAAGGACAGAGGCAGGCTGAGTTTGTCCTCACTGTTGATGTTACCGGCCTCAGACTTAATCTGATCGGCCTGTAGTAATAAAGAGAAACGTACACAAAAATGAGTCTTGAAAGTTCTGACACTTTCTTTATTCTCAAACTATATTAGATCAGGTAGCTAAGCATTGACAACAAACCATTAAATTAATTTTACATTAGACACAAAGTTCCCACTATAAATTAGGGTACACTACGTAAATGAACTTAGTGTATTCTATACTAGATTTCCTAAATGGTGCATTCAGATCATATTCAGACCCCTTGACATTTTGTTACGTTACAGCCTTATTCTAAAATATATTAAATAGTTTTTTTCCCCCTCATCAATCTACAGACAATACCCCATAATGACAAAGCGAAAACAGGTTTTTCGAATTTTTTGCAAATGTATTAAAAATTATTTAAAACAGAAATATCACATTTACATAAGTATTCAGACCCTTTTACTCAGCACTTTGTTGAAGCACATTTGGCAGCGATTACAGCCTCAAGTCTTCTTGGGTATGATGCTACAAGCTTGGCACACCTGTATTTGGGGAGTTTCTCTAATTCTTCTTTGCAGATACTCTCAAGCTCTGTCAGGTTGGATGGGGAGCGTCGCTGCACACCCATTTTCAGGTCTCTCCAGAGATGTTCGATCAGGTTCAAGTCCGGGCTCTGGCTGGGCCACTCAAGAACATTCAGAGACTTTGCCAAAAGCCACTCCTGCATTGTCTTGACTGTGTGCTTAGGGTCGTTGTCCTGTTGGAAGGTGAACCTTCACCCCAGTCTGAGGTCCTTAGCAGGTTTTCATCAAGGATCTATCTGCTCCATTCATCTTTCCCTCGATCCTGACTTGTCTCCCAGTCCCTGCCGCTGAAAAACATCCCCACAGCATGACGCTGCCACCACCATGATTCACTGTAGGGATGGTGCCAGGTTTCCTCCAGATGTGGCACTTGGCTTTCAGGCCAAAGAGATTAATCTTGGTTTCATCAGACTAGAGAATCTTGTTTCTCATGGTGCAGCAGGTAGCCTAGTGGTTAGAGCAGTGGACTTGTAACCGGAAGGTCCCCGAGCTGACAAGGTAAAAATCTGTCGTTCTGCCCCTGAACAAGGCAGTTAACCCACTGTTCCTGGGCCGCCATTGAAAATAAAAATTTGTTCTTAACTGACTTGCCTAGTTAAATAAAGATAAAATAAAAATAAAATGGTCAGAGTCCTTTTGGCAAACTCAAAGCGGGCTGTCATGTGCCTTTTACTAAGGAGTTGCTTCCGTCTGGCCACTCTACAATAAAGGCCTGACTGGTGGAGTGCTGCAGAGATGGTTGTCCTTCTGGAAGGTTCTCCCATTTCCACAGAGGAACTCTGGAGAGTGACTCTGTCAGAGTGACCCTTGGGTTCTTGGTCACCTCCCTGACCAAGGCCCTACTCCCCCTATTGCCCAGTTTGGCCAGGCGGCCAGCTCTAGGAAGAGTCAATCCTGTCTCAGAGCTCTACAGACAATTCCTTCAACCTCATGGCTTGGTTTCTGCTCTGACATGCACTGTCAAATGTGGGACCTTAAATAGACAGCTGTGTGCCTTTCCAAATCATGTCCAATTAATTGAATTTACCACAGGTGGACAACAATCAAGTTGTAGAAACATCAAGGATGATCAATGGAAACAGGATGCACCTGAGCTCAATGTCGAGTCTCACAGCAAAGGGTCTGAATACTTATGGAAATAAAGCATTTCGGTTTTGAATTTTAAAATAAATTTGCAAAGAATTCTAAAAACCTGTTTTTGGGTTGTCATTATGGGGTATTGTGATGTCATTATGGGGTATTGTGTGTAGATTTTTTTATTTAATCAATTTTAGTATAAGGGTAATGTAACAACATGTGGACAAGGGAAGGGGTCTGAATACCTTCAGAATGCACTGTAAGGAATAAGCAACTTGTTCTCATGCTGAGAAATAAGGTAGGCCACTTAGTTTCAACATCTGAACATGGTGGACAGGCCAACATGCTTTTCTAACAGTTGGAGACAGAAGGGTGTGTTCATAACAATTAATCTGTTCAACCTTGTTAAAAACATTGATCCAAGTTGGCTAAACTTAAAATATAAAGATTAGCTGGCTAATCACTAGCACGTGGGCTTGAGAGAAGTGATTATTGCAACAAGAAAAAATAGCAGATTAAACTATTTTGATAAAATAATACAATGATTAGTGGGTGTTATGTTTGTGGAGGGCTTATATTTACCCTCGGTATAACTTCACAAGCCCTGAATTCATTAGATTATAGCTGACTGTTTGAAATGCAGTGTATTTGACCTTTAATTGCACAACTCTTATTTGGAGAAAAACAAAATCAATATATATATATATATATAGTGAATTGCCCAGAAGTTAAAAAAAAACTCAAGATACAGCTGTGTGAAATGTAGTCCACATCGCCCAGCCCAAACACAGTACATTAGAGTAGAGTACAATACAACGTTACTCTGTACTATACTCTGGAGTGTTGCACTGTACTAAACTTTACTTTTCTTTCCTGTACTCTGCTGTACTATGGGTTCCAATCTTGTCAAACAGTAGCTGTCTCCAATAGCTTGTCCAATTATTTTTTTTGTCGACATTTAGAGAAAATTTGCATAGAAAATAGATCCGACAATTGCCCGCTAGTGTGTTTCCATTGAATTATCTTGTGTCGATAAAAACAGCTGTTCGTAATGACGAACGTACTGTCAAAATGATTCCTCGATCATAATTTATTTTAAATAAAACACAGTTTCTATCATCACTTGTCGGAATAAAGAAACTTTGACAAAAGAAAAATCCACCCGTCAAACGATAAAAAATGTTGTCGAGCTTTAAAACAGTTCTATATCTGCCACCTCCATTACACGGCGCAAATATTTTTTTTCGTTGCATTGCTTTTGTCGAATGCACCTGGGTCAATGGAAACCTGCCTAATGATGTCTGAGTGATTGGTTCAGATTTGGTCAGGTCTAATGTTTGGGTCAAGTAAAAAGAAAAGACATCCAAAAGACGTCGGTCCGTGCTTACAGTGTCGGCCTATCATTTTATTTGATGAATGTCCATCCTGAATGTCCATCCATGTGGTAGGCCTACTGTTTGTAAAACGGGCAGTTGCATTGGCTTTATTGGTTCTGGTTCCTATGACTAATCATTTTGTCTATTTAAGCTCTGAATAGGCCCATCAGCTACCCAACTTTATCAGGAGTTATACAGAGCCTATTGACAATGAGAATCAATGTGTTTACACAGCGGGAAATGCAGAAGTATTAATTTATTGCTATGATCATCTCGTCAAAAATGTACAGAGAAACTTGTAACCACTGATGATAATGACAATTTAGCTGACGGGGTTCAACTCCCGGACAACAGTGGTTTCAGAGTCCTGCAACAGAGCTGAGATGCTAATATTTGTGTAAACTCCACATAGTTGTGTTCTGTGGGTGTCACTGAGTAGGCTGAACAATCCATAGGTAAGGCTGTAGAGTGCAATATGAATGTCCAACACAAACAAAAGACCCTGCATACTAAACTGGCGGACCACGGTGCGGAGCCGGACCCAGAGCGGGGTCAATACGGACCACGTGACCCCAAAAATATATATAATAATACTTTTTTGGTTGGGCTTCGACCCCTGGTATCATATAAACACACATAAGACATGGAAATGTGTAGAATTGCAGGAAATCTGCTTTAAAACTGCAAAAAAAATCTTGCCCCCGTCGCAAAATGTGTAGAATTGCGTGATACTACATTTAAACGTGCCAACAAGAGGGTTGTGAAGATTTTGGGGTTGCAAGTTGGGGGTTTGTTACTACGCCAATAAATGGCAATATCCATCTGGACCTTTGCCACCTAGGAAATGTGTGAGACTGGACCTTCTCAAATAGTACTGGAGTAACCCTGCAATAGACAGACTGGGAAGGTGATTTTTCAGTCAAAGTCCTGCAATAAGAGCTAAGAAGCTAATATTTGTGTAAACTCTTGATAATTTTTGTGTGGGTGTCACCGGTTTCGTAGGTGCACAATCCAACCCGTTTCATAAGTTCATATAAGAATGCCCCCAATCCAATTATGTGGTCTAATACCTCCAGTGGGAATTCAAACGTTTTTTCTGTTTATTTAAATGAATTATTGTAATTATTTTTAAATTAAGTAACATTCCAATCATGTTAGCAATATCTAGTCCAAACATGGCATGATTCCACTATTTTCTATCCGTTTGCCTCACTTTCAATTAGGGACTTCTATTTTGAGGTCGAACCGCAAATTCCACTATTGTGGCTAATCGTTATTGTGCCTAGCTTCACATAAGTGGGCACAAGCGGATACCAGGGCTGCGTCCAGCAGGAGGACGGAGACGTTGGCCACATTTAGATAGAAATGTATTATGTACAACAAACATGCCTCTGATTCTAAGGAATCATGTCAGTTCTATTCAGGGCATTTCTATCTGCAACTTTTTTTGTACTGAACATCCCCAGGCGAAACACACTGAGTTATATACGAACAATGAAAGCCTCACAATTGAAAACGTGTGGTGGACACCGCGCCGTGTGCTTGTAAAATATTTTTTTATCACGTTCTTCACTCACTCGGTTTGACAGAAAAATTACACAAAACCTTTCCCAAACGATCTTTCGATATTAGGCCGTTTAAACGTGCTATTACATACCTGTAATAATAAAGAGAAAAGCACAGCACAGTTCTTGCGTTTCCTTTATTCTGTAGAATGGTGGGCGCCTACCCGGAACTTCCTGTTCCCCACTACCACAGTGCAATAGTGACATCTATTGGACTGATGGACTAACTACTACTAAACCATGTAGAATATAAAAGCGAACTTGATCAGCCAGACAAATAAACCTTGGTTTAAAAAAAACTAAAAGGGTGCCTGTTTTAGTGTCTAAGTCTTTCAACCCATTACATATGCATTGTAGATGATCTCTGTGGAAGGCCAAGAAGATCATCAAGAACCTCAGCCACCAGAGCCACAGCCTGATCACCCTGCTACCATCTAAGGAAAGGGGATACCTAGTCAGTTGTACAACTGAACGGCTTCAACTGAAATGTGTCATCTGCATTTAACCTAATCCCTCTGAATCAGAGAGGTGCGGGGAGCTGCCATAATCAACATCCCCGGGGAACAGTGGGTTAACAACAGATTTTTACCTTGTCAGCTTGCTCTAACCACTAGGCTACCTGCCGCCCCTAGCTGTTGGAGACGGTACAGGTGGATCAAAGCTGGGACAGAGAGAATGAAACCGCTTCTCTCTCCAAGCCATAAGACTGTTGAACAGTCATCTTTGATTTGATTTAGAGAATATTGGTGACTAGCAAATTGGCTTGTCCCAATGTGTAGAGGTGTCATGACATGTATTGAGTAGATAAATACAGATACATTTATTTGAATTCCATGCATTAAACAAAAGATTTATATTTCCTGTAAAGATAAACCCCCCCAAAACTACAAAGATTCAGTAGATCAATAAAGTTACAGTTCTCTAGCAGGGCTCACAGCTGCTTATGCTGACAAAACATGTTAGAGAATAGGTCAGATTTAGCTTTGTGATGCTCCTCTCAACTTCCTGTCTTGTTGAGCTTCAGAAAAGCACTACATTTTTCAATTAAAATATGTTTTTTTGTAATTTGTTACACAAAAGAGAAGGGTTTGACCAGTACAAATGAATGTACAATCTTTATTTTTCATTGGGAGATACATTAAGCAGGCTTCAATTAAGTTATCCAAACATATTCATAATGAATAACTAATCTAGTTTTAAAATACAATTTAATAAACAAAAGGTATCCACCCAAATTAATGGTGAAACTGATCATCACACCATCTCTATCTGATACATGTTGTATCTACTAACTCATTCCCACAGAAAACTGCAGAGGGAAGCAGTACCACCCAGTCAACCAGCCTAACAGAGGATATTCAACCCTCAGGGCAAATCCAAGTTCATCTCAATATCTTTACAGTAGAAGCTAACAAAACACACCAAAACTGACAAGGTGAATACTGATCAGTAAAGTAAATAGAGGCTAACATTCTATAATGCTCCCTTTCCTCTGCAGTTCTCTCACAGTGAGAAACAATAGGATTACAATAGAGCATGTTACAATTTCTTGAGAATTAAGTGAATTAAATGATTTTAATCTTCACTAGTCAGAGAACATATGAGGAATCTCACATTTATGTATATGTTGGTGTCTTTTTAAGTGGCCATGTTGAGAGAAACTCTTCCAACAGTCAGAGCAGGAGTAAGGCTTCTTTTACCGAGACTAAAACCCCACAGAGCAAGCAATGCAGACGCCCAGTGGCTAGGAAAAACTCCCTAGAAGGAAGGAACCTAGGAAGAAACCTAGAGAGGAAACAGGATCCGAGCAGTGCCCAGTCCTCTTCTGGCTGTACTGGGTGACAAATGCCTTCGGGAAAGTATTCAGACCCCTTGACTTTTTCCACATTGTTACGTTACATCCTTATTCTAAAATGTATTAAATTGTTTTTTTGTTTCTCATCGATCTACACACAATACCCCATAATGACAAAGCAAAAACAGGTTTTGACATTTTTGCTAATTTATATAAAAAAAGTGAATATCACCTTTACATCAGTATTCCGACCCTTTACTCAGTACTTTGTTGAAGCAGCTTTGGCAGTGATTACAGCCTTGAGTCTTCTTGGGTATGACGCTACAAGCTTGGCAAACATGTATTTGGGGAGTTTCTCCCATTCTTCTCTGCAGATCCTCTGGATCTCTGTCAGGTTGGATGGGGAGCGTTGCAGGTTTTCATCAAGGATCTCTCTGTGCTGTGCTCCGTTCATCTTTCCCTCGATCCTGACCAGTCTCCCAGTCCCTACCGCTGAAAAACATCCTCACAGCATGATGCTGCCAACACCATGCTTCACTGTAGGGATGGTGCCAGGTTTCCTCCAGACGTGATGCTTGGTTTTCAGGCCAAAGAGTTCAATCTTAGTTTCATCAGACTAGATAATCTTGTTTCTCATGGTCTGAGAGTCTTTAAGTGCCTTTAGGCAAACTCCAAGCGGGCTGTCATGTGCCTTTTACTGAGGAGTGGCTTCTGTCTGGCCACTCTACCATAAAGGCCTGATTCGTGGAGTGCTGCAGAGATGGTTGTCATTCTGGAAGGCTCTCCCATCTCCACAGAGGAACTCTAGAGCTCTGTCAGAGTGACCATCAGGTTCTTGGTCACCTCCAAGACCAAGGCCCTTCTCCCCCGATTGCTCAGTTTGGCCGGGCGGCCAGCTCTCGCAAGCGTCTTGGTGGTTCCAAACTTCTTCCATTTAAGAATGATGGTGGCCACTGTGTTCTTGGGGACCTTTAATGCTGCAGATATTTTTTGGTACCCTTCCCCAGATCTGTGCCTCGACACAATCCTGTCTCGGATCTCTACGGACAATTCCTTCGACCTCATGGCTTGGTTTTTGCTGCGACATGCACTGTCAGCTGTGGGACCTTATATAGAAAGGTGTGTGCCTTTCCAAATCATGTCCAATAAATTGAATTTACCACAGGTGGACTCCAATCAAGTTGTAGAAACATCTCAAGGATGATCAATGGAAACAGGATGCACCAGAGCTCAATTTCGAGTCTCATAGAAAAGGGTCTGAATACTTGTAAATAAGGTATATATGTATGTATTTTTTTTATATATTTTGAAAAATATATATTTTAGAATAAGGTTGTAACATAACAAAATGTGGAAAAAGTAAAGGGGTCTGAATACTTTCCAAATGCACTGTAGCTAATTTAGAAAAACGGGATTGTCTTTTTCTCCCCTTTTTAACATTACAAATAACAATGGAAATCAACAACTCTGTCTCTGTTGTCATATGATTCTTTCTAATAAGTATTTTCCCATCCTGGAATCTGAGATATTGTGGAAATCTGTGGTAGAGAATAATGTATGACAATTTGGACACTTACCCTATAGTAGTTATCATCATCATGCTTTCCATAGTTAAGCCTATAGCTAGCTAGGCCTTACTAACCTTACTTATTGTGTTATCCAGCTAGCTACAAAAGTGCATGCTAACACTTACAATTTGTATAACTAACCCAATATTGACCACACCCTGTTGTTTCCAATGGGGGACTTTTATTATGAACCGTAAATTCCACAGTTGTGGATACTCGTTATTGTGGCTAACTTCACACAAAAGTGAGCCCAGCTAGATAGCGAGTAGCGACCATAGCATAGCTATTTACCAGCTTTAGGTTAGGTAATTTAGCTAGCTACAGTAGCTAGTCAAGGTTAGAAAACTAGCTAGCTAATACAAACACAACTCAATATACTACATGGAAAGTATATTCTGTACAATGTGCTATGGTAACTTGTTAACTAGCTAGCCTACTTGGTAGGCCTAATAATAACGCCAGCTAACGTTTGCTACCTAACTACATTTAGTTAAGTACGTTTGCTAACGTTAGCTAGCTACAGTTATGGCTCTGCAGTTAGCTAGCCAACACTTGGTGAGCATAATAATAAATCCTCATCAAAATCCTTCTGTTTAAGGATGAGATGTATTTTTGCATGGGCTGCGTTTCAATCCACCGCATCCGCTGATGTCGGCCTTCGGTGGCAGAGCTGCGGTGTTTGTCAGACCAGGAGACACCAACTTCTGTCTGTAGCGTCCAAAAAGTTCAGCCTACAAGGTGAGACTCACGAACAAGTACATTTTGCTCTACCGCGCCCACAAGTGTCTGAAGGTAGCAGGTACCAGTAAAAAAAATTTTTTTTTGAAGTATATATTGAAGTACTTTAGTGCAAAAAAATAATGTTAAATACAGGTAAATATGTTTTACTGATCTTTCTTAATCTCTCAGATATTGGTTCAGAAACTTCAAAACCAACTTCCCTTTGAAAAGTGTTAGCTATATCACCCCCCACTCATTATCGCAAGGGTTATCAACTGTCAGGGTCAATTCCATTTCAATTAGTCTATTCACACAGTAACCCAAATTCCAATTCAACATTTTCCTCATTCAAAAGCGTTGAAGAGAATTGGATGTCAGAATTACAGAATTCAACCTAACAATAGACTTGGTGATAATTTATGGAGGTCTAATTTATCAAGATAATTTATAGTTAGATAGAACCTGCTCTTACCATGAGAAACAGATTTCCCAATCTTCTCCTCCTCTTTTTCATCTTTAATGTTGACATTCAGCTTCAGTGTTTGACTCCAGTCTTCCAGCTTCACTGATGCCATCTCTGGATCCTGCAGTGCAAACTGGGCTCCACTGTCACAATCAGGACCCAGTGACTGTAGGATTGGAGTGTGGAATTCTGAATAGTATCCCAGTCCTAAATAGATATCTGAGATCAACTTCCTCCCCTGTGCATGCCACACCCCCTCCCATTGTTACTGTGTGTATGAACACATTTGGAACAATGGCTTCCTGAAATGCTGTGGTGCTGACTAACACAATAGGAAAGGTTGTGGTAGACGTGGGCCGTCACAGGTGAGTTCACAGCTCTTCCACTCTGAGCATTCATATCAATGACTCACCCTCAAAATGGACCATCAATACCAGAGTTCTGCAAGACAATTTAATGACAATTTGTTTTTGTTTTATTTAACTAACTTAATAAGAAACATATTTAAGTCCTTTACACTGCAAAACATTCATTTGTATGCATTGTAGCAAATACTTGTGGCTAGCAAATTGGATTGTCCCAATGGTGGTGTGTAAAGGTGGAGTGACATGTTTTCACTCGATAGATATTTTGAATGCCATGTATTTAAAAAAAAAAAATATTATTTTCTGTATAGTTAACTAAAAAAAACAAAGGTTGACCAGCACAAATTCATGTAGAATGTTTATTTTTCATAGGCAGATCAATTACATTCATTGCAGTTATCCAAATACATTTATCAATGACAAAAGTAATCAATTTAGTTTTATAAGACAATGTAATAAACATGTAGTCATTTCATAGCCTGTGTATCATTAAACAAAAGTCATTATGTAGTTAAACTGATCATCACACCTCTATCTGATACATGTATCTACTAACTCATTCCCACAGAGAACTGATCATCACACCACCTCTATCTGATACATGTATCTACTAACTCATTCCCACAGAGAACTGCAGAGGATTAACTTTTTATTTTATTTATTATCATTGAATATTTAAAACATACAATCTATTTGCAGTGAAGCCGCTCGACATCTACATCACATTAGTCATCTAACAGACTCCCATCCAGAGCGGCCCACAGATGCAACCACGGTCAACACCCTGACGGACAACTTGGTGTCAGATCAAAACGTATTATATCTTACAAAAATCCATACCGCTCACTTTAGTATGATACCAGTGTATTATGTTACATTACATTGGCCTACGAATGTAATAAGAGTCGTACAATATAATACGATTTGTAGGACGTATAAGTATGTTACGAATTACAATTAATACAATATGTTACGAATATGCAATACGTATGATATTTGACTTATTCCAATTTGATGTTAACGTTAATTAACATGCTAAATAGTTGCATGTTAACTTAACATGCTGAGTACACTATATAAACTCAGCAAAAAAAAGAAACGTCCCTTTTTCAGGACCCTGTCTTTCAAAGATAATTCGTAAAAATCCTCACCAGACATCACTGGCAACAAGGTCGCCTATGGGCACAAACCAACCGTCGCTGGACCAGACAGGACTGGCAAAAAGTGCTCTTCACTGACGAGTCACGGTTTTGTCTCACCAGGGGTGATTGTCAGATTCGCGTTTATCGTCCAAGGAATGAGCGTTACACCGAGGTCTGTACTCTGGAGCGGGATCGAGGTGGAGGGTCTGTCATGGTCTGGGGTGGTGTGTCACAGCATCATCGGACTGAGCTTGTTGTCATTGCAGTCTACCCATGTAATTCCATGGAAATATAAAGTTTATTTGGAAAGTAATAAATGTATTTTTAAAAGCATTCATGATTTGCGTAAATGTAATATACTAACTATTACTCTTGTTGATGATGACTTGTTTAGGACTGGAAACTCAAAGTTTAGGACTTGACGGTCTTGACTTGAGACTTGAGTGCTAAGACTTGAGACTTGTTACTTGTAAAACAATGACTTGGTCCCACCTCTGATTACAATAGTGTTAGTCTTAATTTTATCAAATTCACTGTTACCACTTCCTTTATGAGATGAGGATGTTGTGATAGAGGGACTAATCTTGGCTGGTCTGAGACAACTGATGAGGCTTCTCGCCTTTATGTATACGTTGGTGTGTTTTTAAGGTAGCTAATTGGGAGAAACTCTTCCCACAGTTAGAGCAGAAGTAAGGCTTCTCTCCTGTGTGTCTTCTTTGATGAACTTTTAGCTCAGTTGATGTTGTGAAGCACTTCCCACAGTCAGAGCAGGAGTAAGGCTTCTCTCCTTTATGTATACGTTGGTGTATTTTTAAACTGCCCTGTTGGGAGAAACTCTTCCCACAGTCAGAGCAGGAGAAAGGCTTCTCTCCTGTGTGTCCTCTTTGATGAACTTTTAGCTCAGTTGATGTTGTGAAGCACTTCCCACAGTCAGAGCAGGAGTAAGGCTTCTCTCCTTTATGTATACGTTGGTGACATTTTAAGTTGCTCTGTTGGGAGAAACCCTTCCCACAGTCAGAGCAGGAGTAAGGCTTCTCTCCTGTGTGTATTCGCTGGTGACATTTTAAATGGATCTGTTGAGAGAAACCCTTCCCACAGTCAGAGCAGTAGTAAGGCTTATCTCCTGTGTGTGTACGTTGGTGTGTTTTAAAATTGCTCTGTTGAGAGAAACTCTCCCCACAATCAGAGCAGTAGTAAGGTTTCTCTCCAGTGTGCATTTTCTGATGAACTGTCAGAGTCCTTGATGTTATGAAACTCCTCCCACAGTCAGAACAGAAGTAAGGCTTCTCTCCTGTGTGTGTTCTCTGATGAACTCTTAGCCCAGTTGATGTTGTGAAGCATTTTCCACAGTCAGAGCAGTAGTAAGGCTTCTCTCCTGTGTGTATACGTTGGTGTGTTTTTAAGTTGCTCTGATGAGAGAAACGCTCCCCACAATCAGAGCAGGAGTAAGGTTTCTCTCCAGTGTGCACTCTCTGATGAACTGTCAGAGCCTGTGATGTTTTTAAACTCTTTCCACAGTCAGTGCAGGAATACAGATTCTCTCCTGTGTGTATTTTTAGGTGTATTTTTAGCTTTGATAGAAATGGGAAAATCTCCTCACAATGTGGGCAGTGGTGAGACCTCTTAGCTCTGTGATCTTCCTGCTGTTGCTCTCTGGATGTAGAGAATGTCTCAACATGGTCTCCTGTGTGAACAACATCAGAAGAACCAGTGAGTTGGTGTGATATACATATGACTTCATATCATTAGGCTGTACAATTCAGGGAATAAAGATGTTAGGGCTGTCCCAACAATTCTTTTTTATCCTGGTCGACAGAGTCGTCTGTTTTTTCAACCAATAGATTGGTATACATTTTAAAACATATTTTTCCATACATAGATACATCCTACGTTTTATAAAATCAACTATATGTAGGCTACTGAGCTTGTCTGGAAAAAAAAAATCAAGACACAAACGACTAAAGAGATCAATATAGCCTAACCAGAAGAAAAAAAACAGTTCCCAACCCCCCTCCTCCCCACTGCTGCTGGCCTTCTCAGATTCTGCCGTTACCCTCCTGAAGTTGCTGGTAAGAGGCTACACCAGCGGCCGGTAAGAGGCTACACCAGCGGGCGGTAAGAGGCTACACCAGTGGCCGGTAAGAGGCTACACCAGCGGCCGGTAAGAGGCTACACCAGCGGTCGAAAGCTTTTTCCATTTGGAGTGGCAGGTTATCGTACCATTTCTACTGATCTGCCCGTTATGATTTTCATATGCACATTTTCGTGGAACCTTTAAATGTCATTTAAAATAAAGTCTTCATATCTCAAATCAATGTAATGTGGTTAATAAATTATATCTAAATGAAAATGATACAATTCTAAAAGTAACTTCTATTGCCATTGGTAACATGTAAAAACAGCCTACATAAAGCCAAAAAAAAACACTGCAGCCTGCATGTAGAACATATCCTGATGAAAACAGATATCCTTTAAATCACATTAGCTATGCATGGCCTGTCTGCAAGAAACTTGAAACATTGTATCAACTATTCATTTGAGCTGGCCAGTGCTAGCAAACTTGCAACATTGTATACAATATTTAGGGCCCTCAGAGTTAACCATGCCAGTGAGCTTAGGAATGACAGACACAGCTGTAGGCTATTTGCGTAAGGGATAAGAAGTAATCAGGTAGGCCTATTTTATAACGTTTCTACTGGATCAGAGCATGACATTTATTCCCCTTTCATGCAGAGTCGTTATCGAAAAGGAAAGAGCTGGAAAGATTATTCAAATAGGTTACATTGAGGAACTTTTGTTATTCTCACTGGTTGTAAAAACAGACTTTGTTAACTTGCTGTTTGAGGCGAAGAAAAATTACTTTGAAAAATTCCACAGTGATGGTGAGTAAAGACAATCAAATTTGGAAAGAAGTTGAAGGTGCTCAACCAATGTGAGTAGAGGTGCAACTTAAAAATGTGGAAACATCATTGAACAGGAATAGGCGCAACACTCGCTCACCATTTTAAAAAATCGTAGTTTTATTAAGCAAGTTTAAAAGATTGACATTTCGGCCTTCAATGCCCTTCAAACGTCAATATTTTAAACTTGCTTAATAAAACAAAAACAAAGTCATGATGAGTGAGAGTTGCGTCTTTTTTTCCCAATGAGTTTAGACAATCAGAAATAGTATCAGATCCCCAAATGGGCACATTTTTAGGTCTACATTTGCACATGGGCCAGGTAGCCTATAGGTCTACTTCTATATGTAATCAGGCCAGGTAGCCTATAGGTCTACTTCTATATGTAATCAGGCCAGGTAGCCTATAGGTCTACTTCTATATGTAATCAGGCCAGGTAGACTATAGGTCTACTTCTATATGTAATCAGGCCAGGTAGACTATAGGTCTACTTCTATATGTAATCAGGCCAGGTAGCCTATAGGTCTACTTCTATATGTAATCAGGCCAGGTAGACTATAGG
>QNTS01002109.1:49022-62217 GCA_003317085.1 Hucho hucho | reverse complement strand
GGGACCCCTGATCACGGCCGGTTGTGACCCAGCCCAGGATCGAACCAGGATCTGTAGAGAAGAGAAATTATAGATCAAACGTATCGGTGCTCATTGGACATAAACATTACACAACAAGTTGGAAATTGCAAATTCAACAATGAGTGCCAAGGCGCCACTGCAGCCCCGGGTTCGATCCCAGGCCGTATCACATGACCCATGAGGCGGCGCACAATTGATCCAGCATCGTCCAGGTTAGGGGAGGGTTTGGCCGGCAGGGATATCCTTGTCTCATGGTGCTCCAGCAACTCCTTGTGGTGGGCCGGGCGACTGCAAGCTGACTTCGGTCGTCAGTTCGACAGTGTTTTCTCCGACTCATTGGTGCGGCTTGGCTCTTGGGTTAAGCGATCAGTGTTGTTTGGCTCTCGACCTTCACCGAGTCGGTAGGGGAGTTGCAGCGATGAGAGAAAAATTGTAACTACCAATTGGATATCATAAAAAAGGGGGTAACGCCATGGGCCAGAAAAGTTTGAATACATTGGCCATGCTGTCAATCCAGCATGACTTTTGCCGCGTTCAAAACAACTGGAAAATCTCAGACTTAAGTGAGTTCAAGACAACTGGGAACTCGGACAAAACTAGCTCCGACTGGTGAAAATACGGAAAATTATTTTGAACAGTCATTCAACTCGGAATTCCAAGTTGGTAACTCGGGCCTCTTTCTAGAGCCCACAAGAAGGATCGTCGCGCCACCTTCCTGTTCAAGTGAGCACGGCACAACAAGGTAAGTCCAAAAATGTATTGTATGCTGCTGCATAAATGATGTAAAATGCCAGGGAGATATGTACAGTGAGGGAAAAAAGTATTTGATCCCCTGCTGATTTTGTACGTTTGCCCACTGACAAAGAAATGATCAGTCTATAATTTTAATGGTAGGTTTATTTGAACAGTGAGAGANGCTGAGGGAAGGAGGTTCTCACCCAAGATTTGATGGTACATGGCCCCGTCCATCATCCCTTTGATGCGGTGAAGTTGTCCTGTCCCCTTAGCAGAAAAACACCCCCAAAGCATGTTTCCACCTCCATGTTTGACGGTGGGGATGGTGTTCTTGGGGTCATAGGCAGCATTCCTCCTCCTCCAAACACGGCGAGTTGAGTTGATGCCAAAGAGCTCCATTTTGGTCTCATCTGACCACAACACTTTCACCCAGTTGTCCTCTGAATCATTCAGATGTTCATTGGCAAACTTCAGACGGGCATGTATATGTGATTTATTGAGCAGGGGGACCTTGCGGGCGCTGCAGGATTTCAGTCCTTGACGGCGTAGTGTGTTACCAATTGTATTCTTGGTGACTATGGTCCCAGCTGCCTTGAGATCATTGACAAGATCCTCCCGTGTAGTTCTGGGCTGATTCCTCACCGTTCTCATGATCATTGCAACTCCACGAGGTGAGATCTTGCATGGAGCCCCAGGCCGAGGGAGATTGACAGTTCTTTTGTGTTTCTTCCATTTGCGAATAATCAAACCAACAGTTGTCACCTTCTCACCAAGCTGCTTGGCGATGGTCTTGTAGCCCATTCCAGCCTTGTGTAGGTCTACAATCTTGTCCCTGACATCCTTGGAGAGCTCTTTGGTCTTGGCCATGGTGGAGAGTTTGGAATCTGATTGATTGATTGCTTCTGTGGACAGGTGTCTTTTATACAGGTAACAAACTGAGATTAGGAGCACTCCCTTTAAGAGTGTGCTCCTAATCTCAGCTTGTTACCTGTATAAAAGACACCTGGGAGCCAGAAATCGTTCTGATTGAGAGGGGGTCAAATACTTATTTCCCTCATTAAAATGCTAATCAATTTATAACATTTTTCATATGCGTTTTCTGGATTTTTTGGTTGTTATTCTGTCTCTCACTGTTCAAATAAACCTACCATTAAAATTATAGACAGATCATTTCTTTGTCAGTGGGCAAACGTACAAAATCAGCAGGGGATCAAATACTTTTTTCCCTCACTGTATACTGTAGCTAAGAAAGTAATACTAAGTGTATGTTGTGTAGTAAGATGTTAGTAGCCCATGTGCCTCACCCTATTTTCGACACAATTGGCTGGAACACCTCAATGATTCAGGAAATTTTGATTCCCCATCACTAGAGACAATTAACAAAAAAATCAGATTAAAATAAAGGTATGAATGCACACTCATTGTTTTACAGCATGGGTAAGGGGTGTGGTCATTAAGTATGCAGTCTTCTTCTATGGTGTTTATTGGTAGTGTGCAAACCAACATTAACTGTGCATCACTGCCACATTCTGGGCTGGAGTGTGATAGAGACATGTGATTCTGTCCTGGTGACATCACGGGGTCAGAGAGAACTCCTGACTGTAGTCATACCAAAACACAGCCCATAAGAACCATTCCTACTGTCAGATATAATATGGAAGAACTGAATACAACCATAAGAACCATTCATACTGTCAGATCTAATATGGAAGAACTGAATACAACCATAAGAACCATTCATACTGTCAGATCTAATATGAAGAACTGAATACAATCATAAGAACCATTCATACTGTCAGATCTAATATGGAAGAACTGAATATAACCATAAGAACCATTCATACTGTAAGATCTAATATGGAAGAACTGAATACAACCATAATAACCATTCATACTGTCAGATCTAATATGGAGAACTGAATACAGCCATAAGAACCATTCATACTGTCAGATCTAATATGGAAGAACTGAATACAACCATAAGAACCATTCATACTGTCAGATCTAATATGAAGAACTGAATACAACCATAAGAACCATTCATACTGTCAGATCTAATATAGAAGAGCTAACTATAAAAGAAAAGACTTTCACCAGTACAAATTCATGTATTTGTTTAATTGGCAGATCAGTTAAGTTTATCTAAACATACTCATCATCAATGACAAAAATACCTAATCTAGTTTTAAAATGCAATTGAATAAACAAATGTAGTTGTTTCATAACCTGTATATAATTAAACAAATAGTTGTTTTAAAAAATCTAATAATCCCCCCAAACTAATGGTGAAAACTGATCATCACACCATCTCTATCTTATACATGTTGTCTACTAACTCATTCCCACAGAAAACTGATCATCACACCATCTCTATCTGATACATGTTGTGTCTACTAGCTCATTCCAACAGAAAACTGATCATCACACCATCTCTATCTGATACATGTTGTGTCTACTAGCTCATTCCAAAAGAAAACTGCAGAGGGAAGCAGTACCACCCAGTCAACCAGCCTCACAGAGGATAATCAACCCTGAGGGCAAATCCAAGGTCATCTCAATATCTTTACAGTAGAAGCTAACAAAACACAATAAAACTGACCAGGTGCTCACTGATCAGTAAAGTAAAGAGAGGCTAATATTCTATAACGCTCCCTTTCCTCTGCACAGTTCTCTCACAGAGAGAAACAATAGGATTACAATAGAGTGCAGGTGCATCAAAGCTGGGACCCGAGAGACTGAAAAACAGCTTCTATCTCAAGGCCATCAGACTGTTAAACAGCCACCACTAACATTGAGTGGCTGCTGCCAACATACTGACTTAAATCTCTAGCCACTTTAAATAATAGAAATTGGATGTAACAAATGTATCACTAGCCACTTTAAACAATTTTGTATATAATGTTTACATATCCGACATTACTCATATCAAATGTACACACTGTACTCTATACCATCTACTGAATCTTGCCTATGCCGTTCGGCCATCGACTCAAATCTCTAGCCACTTTAATAATTAAAAAGTGGATGTAATAAATGTATCACTAGCCACTTTAAACGATGCCATTTATACAATGTTTACATATCCTACACTACTCATCTCACATGTATATACTGTACTACATACCATCTACTGCATCTTGCCTATGCCGGTCAGCCATCGCTCATCCATATATTTATATGTACATACTCGTATTCAATCCTTTACACTTGTGTGTATAAGGTAGTTGTTGTGAAATTGTTAGATTACTTGTAAGATACTACTGCATGGTCGGAACTATAAGCACAAGCATTTTGCTACACTCGCATTAACATCTGCTAACCATGTGTATGTGACAAATAAAATTTGATTTGAGTGGGCTACGATTTCTTGAGAATAAAGTGATGTAATGACTAATTTTAGCTGGTCTGAGAGAACTGATGAGGCTTCTCTCCTTTATGTATACGTTGGTGTGTTGTTAAGGTATACAATCTGGAGAAACTCGTCCCACAGTCAGAGCAGTAGTAAGGCTTCTCTCCTGTGTGTGCTCTTTTATGAACTTTTACATCAGTTGACGTTGTGAAGCACTTCCCACAGTCAGAGCAGGAGTAAGGCTTTTCTCCTTTATGTATAAGTTGGTGTGTTTTTAAGTTGCCCAGTTGGGAGAAACTCTTCCCACAGTCCGAGCAGGAGTAAGGCTTCTCTCCTGTATGTGTTCGCTGGTGGGATTTTAATATATCCAATCGGATGAACCTTTTCCCACAGTCAGAGCAGGAGTAAGGCTTCTCGCCTGTATGTATTCGCTGGTGACATTTTAAGTGGTTCTGTTGAGAGAAACTCTTCCCACAGTCAGAGCAGCAGTAAGGCTTCTCTCCAGTATGAATATGTTGGTGTTTTTGTAAATGGATATGTTGAGAGAACCTCTTCCCACAGTCAGAACAGGAGTAAGGCTTCTCTCCAGTGTGCATTCTCTGATGAATTGTCAGAGTCCCTGATGTTGTGAAGCTCTTCCCACAGTTAGTACAGGAATACGGATTCTCTCCTGTATGTATACGTTCATGTGTTTTAAAGGTATCCAATCGGGAGAAAGTCTTCCCACAGTCAGTACAGGAATACGGATTATTTCCTGTATGTATACGTTCATGTGTTTTTAAGGTATCCAATCGGGAGAAAGTCTTCCCACAGTCAGAGCAGGAGTAAGGCTTCTCTCCAGTGTGTATTTTTAGGTGTATTTTTAGCTTTGATAGAATTGGGAAAATCTCCTCACAATGTGGGCAGTGGTGAGACCTCTTAGCTCTATGATCTTCCTGCTGTTGCTCTCTGGATGTAGAGAATGTCTCAACATGGTCTCCTGTGTGAACAACATCAGAAGAACCAGTCAGTTGGTGTGATATACATGTCAATCAAATTTATTTTATGAAGCCCTTTTTACATCAGCAGTTGTCAAAGTGCTTTACAGAAACGCAGCCTAAATCCCCAAAGAGCAAGCAATGCTGATGTAGAAGTACAGTGGCCAGGAAAAACTCCCTAGACAGCAGGAACCTTGGAATAAACCAGGAGAGGAACCAGGCTCAGAGGGGTGGCCAGTCCTCTTCTGGCTGTACCGGGTGACATATGTATTCATATCAGTATTGTACAGGGGAATAAAACTATTCTAAAAGTGGATAAGAGATTAAAGCTTAAAAGGGGCGTGTCATCCTCTACTCACTATCACAAGGGTTAGTAACTACACAGACTCATCTCATAGAACTTTAAAACACTGGCAGTTTGTCTACTTCACTTCTTAAGTCTACTCTCTGAGCACTCCAGACAGCCCAGTGAATAAAATGCTCCCTTTACTGGTGTCAGACCATGCAAGTCTCAGTCGCATGAAATAACATCTACCTTCTCATTGAAACAGTTCATCATGAAACAGTTCTACAGCAAACTTTTCATGCACAATAGGAAGTTGGAATGAACAACACAAGCTTTGTTGTGCAGTCTGGTGTTCTTCAGAGATGTTATGTCAGAACTACAGAATTCAACCTAGCAATAGACTGGGACATAACTTATGGAGGTCTAACTTATGAAGATAACTTATAGTTAAGATAGAACCTGTTCTTACCATGAGAAACAGATTTCCCAGTCTTCTCCTCCTCCTCTTCTTCATCTTTAATGTTGACATTCAGCTCCAGTGTTTGACTGCAGTCTTCCAGCTTCACTGATGCCATCTCTGGATCCTGCGGTGCAATCTGGGCTCCACTGTCACACTCAGGACCCAGTGACTGTAGGTTTGGACTCAGTGTGGAAGGAGAGAGGCAGGCTGGGTTTGTCCTCACTGTTGATGTTACCGGCCTCAGACTTAATACGAGTCGGCCTGTAGTAATAAAGAGAAAAAGTTATTGTCTTGACATTCCCGGCACTTTCTTTATTCTCTAAAAATATATTTTTTCTTGTTCAATTCTCACTTCAATAGATCAGGTACCTAAGCATTGAGAACAAAACATTCATTAATTCACATTAGACACAAAGTACACACTTTAAATTACACAACGTAAGTACACGTAACCTATAGTAGATTTCCTGAATTCAAATAAATAACTCAAAAACTATTTAGTACAAAGTTAGTAGGTTTTAAGCAGCACTTTGTGCTATTTTCCTGAATAACCTTGTCTTAACTATTATTTCAGTCACAAACAATTGTATTTCCCGTTCACACCATATTAACAATTATAGAGCAAGACAGAAACAACTGAATGTCTGAATATTAGTACACATGTAGAAAACGGATAATCATTACATTCAGCTTCAAAACAGTAGTGCGACCGTGAAATTGTCTCTCTCTCTGATCAGAGTAAGAGCGAGCCCATTTTGACTGGAGCGCGGAGCAAGATTCCCACCGGCTGGAGTGTCAGCCTTCTAGCCCACTCCAATTTCACTCCAGTAGGGCTCACTTCATGAGCTCAGGGCCCAGCATGTATTGGTAGTCTACTCGTGTGCTGCTATAACCCCGTGCTTTAGCTACAGTCACGGAGTTCGCTAAATATTTTCAGAAAGAAACTGATTTAAAAAAACACAGGTGCAAAATCAAGGTGACTTACAAAGATGAGGACCATGAGCCATTTCTTGCGATGTAATGTCCACAACTAAAGAACCATTGTGGAATCTGAAAAGACACATGTCCTGAAAGCATGATGGTGTACTTACTACATGCAAATGCTAAAAGAAAGGAACGAGGTGGGTAGCTAATGAAGTGTGTCATTGTAGCAAAGTATTTATAAACTAAAAATCAGATATCTTAAACGTTTCCTTCATTTTCGTTCTATTATCTATACAAATAGGCCATAATTGATTTTGGCCCAACAGGCCTGGCATATTCACACTTTCAAGGACCTTTATATTTTGTTTGGGTTATTTTTCCTAAATACTTTAAGGCCTACCTATAGGAAGAAAAACAGCAACTCTGCATCCCTGCCCAGCCTGGCAAGAGTGGCCAAAAAGGTGTTTGCCATCCCCAGCGGCTCTGCAAGCGCAGAGAGGATATTCTCCGCGATTGGCCTAATCTCCAGGCACCATCATATGAACCAGAAGCCACAGACTCTGGCCAAACTGGTGTTTCTAAATATAAATTCAAAGTCACTGAGCCTGAGCAAGTCACCGCCTACAGTGCATTCGGAAAGTATTCATACCCCTTCCCTTTTTCAAAATGTTGTTACATTACAGCCTTATTCTAAAATGTATAAAATTATTCCCCTCATCAATCGACACACAATAACAATAAGGAATTGTCCGTAGAGCTCCAAAACAGAATTGTGTGGAGGCACAAATCTGGGGAAGGGTACCAACAACATTTCTGAAGCATTGAAGGTCCCCAAGAATAGTGGCCCCCATCATTCTTAAATGGAAGAAGTTTGGAACCACCAAGACTCTTCCTAGAGCTGGCCGCTAGGCCAAACTCAGCAATTGGGGGCGAAGGGCCTTGGTCAGGGAGGTGACCAAGAACCCGATGGTCACTCTGACAGAGTTAGAGTTCCTCTGTGGAGATGGAAGAACTTTCCAGAAGGACAACCAACTGTGCAGCACTCCACCAATCAGGCCTTTATGGTAGAGTGGCCAGATGGAAGCCACTCCTCAGTAAAAGCCACATGACAGCCCGCTTGGAGTTTGCCAAAAGGCACCTAAAGGACTCTCATACCATGAGGAACAAGATTTTATGGTCTGGCATTCAGGCTAAAGATTGAACTCTTTGGCCTGAATGCCAAGCGTCACGTCTGGTGGCAGTGTCATGCTGTGGGGATGTTTGTCAGAGGCAGGGATTGTGAGACTAGTCAGGATCGAGGGAAAGATAAACAGAGAAAAGTACAGAGATATCCTTGATGAAAACCTGCTCCAGAATACTCAGTACCTCAGACTGGGGCGAAGGTTCACCTTCCAACAGGACAATGACCCTAAGCACACAGCCAAGACAACACAAGAGCGGCTTCGGGACAAGTCTCTGAATGTCCTTGAGTGGCCAAGCTAGAGCCCGGACTTGAGCTCGATCTAACATCTTGGAGAGACCTGAAAATAGCTGTGCTGCGACATTAACCATCCAACCTGACAGGATCTGCAGAGAAGAATGGGAGAAACTCCCCAAATACAGGTGTGCCAAGCTTGTAGTGTCATACCCAGAAACCTCAGAGCTGTAATCGCTGCCAGAGGTGCTTCAACAAAGTACCGAGTAAAGGGTCTGAATACTTATGTAAATGCAATATATATACGTTTCTTATAAATTGATAAAAATGTCTAAAAACCAGTTTTTGCTTTGTCATTAAGGGTATTGTGTGTAGATTGATGAGGGGAAAAACTATTTAATCCATTTGAGAATAAGACTGTAATGTAATAACTTGTGGAAAAAGTCAAGGGGTCTGAATGCACTGTATATTCAATATTATTACAGACTGATTCAATACAACTAAATTCTGTTAAAATGCTGAGCGCTTAATGTTCCTGACTCCCTACCAGTCTAGTGTCGCACTCGCAAATGCTTCACAATGTATTTCTTTGTTGGCTATAGCCTTGAAATAAATAATTGAAATAATATAGGTTCAATTCTTAATTTCCTTCTTAGACTCCCTGTCTGTCTCCTGGCCTATTTGTAGTGTTGATATGCTGTTTAGTATGACATGAAGCCTATTTGAAATGATGAGCGCTTCTTACATTCACCTTTTCATGTTTATTAAAAAACGTTTAATTCAAATCATATGGTTCGGTTTCAATACTTCAAAACCAAATGGTAGGTCCATGTAGTCACAAAAATAGATGGGTGTTGGTTAAATTGTGCTTTTAATGAATGGAGCGGCATTTCTCTTTCCTGTAAACTCGGTGCAGTTTTTAGCAGAGCATTTGGAAAGGACGTGGAACGCCGCAGCAGTGAGCGGGATTTCCGACCGCTCAACTCTGCTCATCTCCTCTCTGTCTCGGATGCTTTCTTTCTCTTCTTCACTGCCTGTACTGAGGTCTGGTGACGCGGTTGTTGGCGCCGACATTTTACCAGCCCGCGTCACTAATTTAGAAATGTCAAATAAATGGATTCTTTATGAAATTACCTTGATGAAATGATGTACATTCATTTAGACAAACCAACGTCTCAAGCTATGTGGCTAGTAAAATTTTTTATCGCGTTCTTCACTCATTCGGTTTCACAGGAAAAAAAATAGCACATAAAACCTTTACCAAACGTTATACCTAACATGATAATAGACGGATTTGTTACCTGATATGTTATGACATATTCTTTCGAAATTAGGTTTAAACGTGCTATTACATACCTGTAGTAATACAAAAGCAGCACAGTTCTGCGGCTTTCTTTGTTATTTTTTTACTTCCTGTTCCCCCACCACCACAGACAGAACAATGAGACAGATATTTCACCGGATGCATAAATGTGAAGCATCCGCTTGGCGTTTCCACTCTGGCCGGCAGTGGGAGAAGATGAAAAAACATGGATTTTGGCCGACATTTTCTCATCGACGAAACATCTGATCTCAATACAGATTTTTATTCTCAAAACTAAAATCTGCTATGATGGATGAAGTTTAGTAGACTTCACCCTTTGCAAACGTTTTTAACAATCGCGTTGTTTAGAAGGCGTGCAAAGGCGAATTGAGTTATTGCACTTCACAGAGAAGGCGTTACCTAACGGAAATATGCAGATGAATGCTAAAATGCGCCAATAGGATCTTGCTAACTCGTGCTTGGCTCTGCCCACTATGACTAATTTGGTCCCGTTGGAAGGCTGTAGTCTATCTTGGTTAAGTTATAAAACCCTTTGGCGACATCTTCTTTTTTGGTATAATGGCATTCTGCCACCTACTCTACAGGTGAGTAATAAAGATCCCTAAAATGAAACAATACAGGGTAATTTATATATACACAAATATACACGTTAAAGAAGAATCCATACAAACTATCGACATTTAAATTAGACTGAATCATCCTGCTTTTCTGTTCTAATCAGGTCGGTGGGCGGAACATTTTCTGCAGCCGGTAGTCTTGGAGGCCCAAAAACTTCTCAAATGCAGATATAATGATGTCCATCTTACTATTCTTGTGCAGTACAATTAATAACTGTGGCTATAAATGCTACAAAATCCATCTTCACAATATTTGTATCCAGATCACTTGATTGACGTACAACATGTGCAACTGGTTGCGGTGCATCCACCACATCATCTTCAGAACTGTGGGATCTTGCCCCTATAACTCTCTTCACCACCTCCACATAGGAGATTTGCTGTACAGTCCTGATCCTTGACACCTCAACCCCTTTCACTCTAACAGGGCACTCATGGAATTCGGGAATATGACCCACACCACAGTTGCAACATTTTACATTCAGACTCTTCAATAACATATCCCTTACGTCTGCAAACACTTGACACGTGGCCAAACTTTTTAGACGTATTGTATTGCATCAGGTTTTACACGAACGCTCTTATTGCGTCACTTATATATCCCAGCTTTACATAGTGCGGTGACAGAAATTAAGGTAATCGCCTCTTTGGGCGAAGGCTGTTCCTCATTCTCCTAAATGTTCTCTGTACCTCTTTCTCTTTAATGTCTAGACGTAGCGCCAATATAGTTTGCAACCATGGCAATGCATCCTATTGTTGAGACGAACAAAGAAACATAGTCAACATGACTCAGCATAGTGAGGTGGGGGCGCCGGGGTGTTTGCTATTGGCTAGGGCCTAGAGAAAATGAGAACGACTCTTCGCTCTGCACTTATGATTATCACATGATTGTTGGGTAGAATGTTGTACAAAGGGCGTTTATGCATGTTCTATAAAATAACTCTGTTGTCTCTGTATCATTGGGCTCTCAACCATACACCATTGAGGTGATGTTTGACCAGTATAATTTTTGCTAATCTTAAAAAAAGTTGTTTAAAGAATCTACAGTTTCTCTCCTTTCTGGTTAGAATTTCCGACAAAAGGGCGGTACATACTCAGAAAACATCAATACCACAGATTAACGTAGCTCTTTCCCCCCACTCTCCATATCTGGTTAAATAAAGGTGAAATAAAAAATAAATATAAATACAGCGGCAAAACATCAATACTACAGATAAACGTAGCTCTTTTCCCCAATCTCCATACGGGTCAAGCGACGTGCACTAACTACTCCTAGAATTTTGTTGCCTAAAATATTGATTATCATTGTTCATGTGCTCCTTTTTACCTTTAGAAACACACAATATCAACACCATACCACTCCTGGTTACTATGACTACACAATATCAACACCATACCACTCCTGGTTACTATGACTACACAATATCAACACCATACCACTCCTGGTTACTATGACTACACAATATCAACACCATACCACTCCTGGTTACTATGACTACACAATATCAACACCATACCACTCCTGGTTACCATGACTACACAATATCAACACCATACCACTCCTGCTTACCATGACTACACAATATCAACACCATACTCCAATAAGCAACGATTAATCAGAATCATTTTCTACACCAATTTTAGCCCTTTTTGTTCCATTCTAGGATGGAAAGTAATTTGCCCTTGTAGTTGCTAGGTTGAAGCAAGGTTTACATCCTATAACTGATGAAGAACAATCTGGTTTTATACATGGTCAACACATTAGTAATAATCTCAGGTTGATCTTAGATATGATTGACTATAATGACCTCATCCTTGATGACAGTTTTCTTATGTTTATTGATTTTTATAAAGCATTTATCCAGCAAAACATGTTTTGGAAAGATTCAAGCTGAATAATGAGTATAATTGGGATTTCTGTGGAGGTATGTTTTGCCTGTATTTATAGTATAATTGTTTTAATTAACATACATAACTTTGTTACAAAGATAACAGGACATGTTGTACAATTGAATGGTCTTGATATGATCTAGTTCAAAAATTCAGACATTGATAAGGAATTAGTATATTTCAGTCTTCTAAGGTGACTGAAAAGATTTGGCATGGGTCCCCAGATCCTGAAAAGGTTCTACAGCTGCACCATCAAGAGCATCTTGACCGGTTGCATCTCCGCCTGCTATGGCAACTGTTCAGCATCTGTCCATAAGGCGCTACAGAGGGTAGTGCGTTTGGCCCAGTACATCACTAGGACCAAGCAAGACCTATATACTAGGTGGTGTCAGAGGAAAGTCCCCAAAAAATTGTCAACGACTCCAATCACCCAGGTCATAGACTGTTCTCTCTGCTACCGCATGGCAAGCAGTACCGGAGCAAAAAGGCTCCTTAACAGCTTCTACCCCCAAGCCATAAGACTGCTGAACAATTAATCAAATGGGCATCCAGAATACCCCCCCCCCCCCTCCCCTTTGTTTTACACTGCTGCTACTCTGTTTAACATCTATGCATTCACTTTACAGATTACCTTGACTAACCTGTACCCTTGGTACCCCCTGTATAGAGCCTCGTTATTGTGATGTAATTGTCTTGTGTTACTTTTAGATTGTTGTTTTTACTTTAGTTTATTTAGTCAATATTTTCTTAACTCTATTTCTTGAACTGCATTGTTGGTTAAGCAGTCATTGTAAATAAGAATGTGTTCTTAACTGACTTGCTTAGTTAAATAAAGGTTACATTAAGGGCTTGCAAGTAAGCATTTCACAGTAAGGTCTACACCTGATAGGTTTTGAATCCGATCATTTCAAATCCAAACTTTTTTCACTTTATAAATAAAATAAAAAAAAGTATTATAATAGTAGTATTATTAATGAATATGATCTGTTTGTGTAGGACTCCTGGTAATGGAAACAGATATTATTATTATTAATGAATATGATCTGTTTGTGTAGGACTCCAATGGAAACAGATAGTAGTAGTATTATTAATGAATATGATCTGTTTGTGTAGGACTCCTGGTAATGGAAACAGATAGTAGTATTATTAATGAATATGATCTGTTTGTGTAGGACTCCAATGGAAACAGATAGTAGTA
>QNTS01002109.1:23831-46878 GCA_003317085.1 Hucho hucho | reverse complement strand
TTATGAATATGATCTGTTTGTGTAGGACTCCTGGTAATGGAAACAGATAGTAGTATTATTAATGAATATGATCTGTTTGTGTAGGACTCCAATGGAAACAGTTTGTTTGCTTTTTTGTCTATTGACTATTCCTCTTTTCTTTGTAGATGCTTGTTAGTAATAAAATATTAAATACTGCTATGCCACCAAGTTTCCCAATCAACCTTTGAAGATGGTGTACTGATGCAGGGCAAAGAAAAAGGTCAAAATTGATAATATACAGTACCAGTCAAAGGTTTGGACAAACCTACTCATTCAATGGTTTTTCTTTATTTTTTACTATTTTCTACATTGTAGAATAATAGTGAAGACATCAAAACTATGAAATAACACGTATGGAATCATGTAGTAACCAAAAAAGTGTTAAACAAATCAAAATATATTTTAGATTCTTCAAAGTTGCCACCCTTTGCCTTGATGACAGCTTTGCACACTCTTGGCATTCTCTCAACCAGATTCATGAGGTAGTGACCTGGAATGCATTTCAATTAACAGATGTGCCTTGTTAAGAGTTAATTTGTGGAATTTATTTCCTTCTAAATGCGTTTGAGCAATCAGTTTTGTTGTGACAAGGTAGGGTTGGTATACAGAAGATAGCCCTATTTGGTAAAAGACCAATGATGCAGCCCGACAGAAATGCTCTCAATTGTGCATCTGTAGAAGTTTGTCAGGGTATTAAGAGCCAGGCGCTGTTGCGCCTTCTTCACCATGATGTCGGTGTGGCGAGATAATTTCAGTGATGTGCACACGTTGAGGAAGATGCATCCTCTTCTGTCTCCTGTGGTCCACAATAAGCTCCTTCGTTTTGTTGATGTTGAGGGAGAGGTTATTTTCCTGGCACCACGCCACCAGGGCTCTAACCTCCTCCCTGTGGGCTGTCTCGCCGCTGTTGGTAATCACCCCTACTATTGTCGTGTTGTCAGCAAACTTGATGATTGAGTTGGAATCGTGCATGGCCACGCAGGAATGGATGAACAGGGAGTACAGGAGGGGACTGAGCACACACCCCTGGGGGGCCCCCGTGTTGAGGATCAGTGTGGCGGAGGTGTTGCCTACCCTCACCACCTGGGGTCGGCCCGTCAGTAAATCTCAGACCCAGTTGCACATGGAAGAGTTCAGAACGAAGGCCCTGAGCTTAGTGACGAGCTTGGAGGGCACTATGGTGTTAAAAGCTGAGCTGTAGTCACTAAACAGAATTCTCACATAGGTATTACTCTTGTCCAGGTGGGATAGGGTGGTGTGCAGTGCAATGACGATTGCGCCGTCCGTGGATCTGTTGGGGCGGTAAGTGAATTGTGTGGGTCTACTTTGTCAGGTAAGGTGGAGGTGATATAATCCTTAACTAGCCTCTCAAAGCACTTCATGATGACAGAAGTGAGTGCTACGGGGCAATAGTCATTTCGTTCAGTTACCTTCGTTTTCTTGGGTACAGGAACAACAGTGGACATCTTGAAGCAAGTGGGTACAACAGATTGGGATAGGGAGAGATGGAATATGTCCGTAAATACTCCAGCCAGCTGTACACAAGAATAATACAAAAAAGAAGAGATTGACCAACACAAATATACGTACAAAATGTATTGGCAGATCAATGCAGTTATTCAAACATGTTCATCATCAATGACTAAAATAACAAATGTAGTTTTAAAAGACAACTTAATAAACATGTAGTCGTTTCATAGCCTGTGTATCATTAAACAAATATTAATTTGGTAGCAACAAATAATCCAGCCAAATTTATGAGGCTATAAATGCTACAAAACTGATAAACTGCTCATCACACCATCTGTCTGATGCATGTTGTGTCTACTAGCTCATTCCCAAAGAAAACTGATCATCACACCATCTCTATCTGATACATGTAGTATCTACTAGCTCATTCCCACAGAAAACTTTAGATGAAAGCAGCACTACCACAGTCAACCCTCAGACTTTGTTTCAATGAGAGACACCTCAGAGGGTATTCAACCCTAAGGGCAAATCCATGGTGATCTGAATATCTCTACAGTAGAAGCTAACAAAACACACTGATCAGTAAAGTAGAGGCTAACGTTGTAGAAAACACTCCCTTTCCACTGCACAGTGTGATAACAATAGTGTGCTATGCTTTCATCTTTTGATCAAATGAACTGTTACAACTTCCTTTATGAGATGAGAATTAAGTGATGGAGGGACTTTAATCTTAGCTGGTCTGAGAGAACTGATGATGCTTCTCTCCTTTATGTTTATGTTGGTGTGTTTTTAATGTATTCAATCTGGAGAAACTCTTGTCCACAGTCACAGTGGTAAGGATTCTCTCCTGCGTGTTCGACGATGAACATTTACCTCAGCATTTACCATGATCAGAGCAGGAGTAAAGCTTCTCTCCTTTATGTATACATTGGTGGGTTTTTAGATTGCCCGATATGGTGAAACTCTTCCCACAGACAGAGCAGGAGTAAGGCTTCTCTCCTGTGTGTATACGTTGGTGGGTTTTTAGGTTGCACGATACAGAGAAACTCTTCCCACAGACAGAGCAGGAGAATGGCTTCTCGCCTGTGTGTATACGTTGGTGGGTTTTTAAGGTATTCAATCTGGAGAAACTTTTCCCACAGTCACAGTGGTAAGGCTTCTGTCCTGTGTGTGTTCTCCAATGAACGTTTACCTCCGCTGATGTTTTGAAGCATTTCCCACAGTCAGAGCAGGAGTAAGGCTTCTCTCCTTTATGGATACGTAGGTGGGTTTTTAAGTTGCCTGACATGGAGAAACTCTTCCCACAATCAGAGCAGGAGAATGGCTTCTCTCCTTTATGTATACGTTGGTGGGATTTTAGGTTGCCCGATACGGAGAATCCCTTCCCACAGTCAGAACAGGAAAATGGCTTCTCGCCTGAGTGTATACGTTGGTGGGTTTTTAAGTTACCCAGTTGAGAGAAACTCTTCCCACAGTCAGAGCAGACGTAAGGTTTTTGTCCTTTATGTACTAGTTGGTGACTTTTTAAGGCATCCAATCGGGAGAAACTCTCTCCACAGTCAGAGCAGGTGTAAGGCTTCTCTCCAGTGTGCACTCTCTGATGAATGGTTAATTTAGCTGATTTAATGAAGCATTTCCCACAGTCAGAGCAGGAGTAAGGCTTCTGTCCTTTATGTATTAATTGGTGATTTTTTAAGGTATCCAATCGGGAGAAACTCTTTCCACAATCAGAGCAGAAGTAAGGCTTCTCTCCAGTGTGCACTCTCTGATGAATTGTCAGAGCCCTCGATGTTGTGAAGCTATTCCCACAGTCAGAGCAGAAGTATGGCTTCTCTCCGGTGTGTATACGTTGGTGTGATTTTAAGTGGCCATATTGGGAGAAACTCGATCCACAGTCAGAGCAGGAGTAAGGCTTCTCTCCTGTGTGCACTCTCTGATGAATGGTTAATTTAGATGATCTATTGAAGCATTTCCCACAGTCAGAGCAGGAGTAAGGCTTTTCTCCAATGTGCACTCTCTGATGAACTGTCAGAGCCCTTGATGTTGTGAAGCTCTTCTTACAGTCAGTGCAGGAATACAGATTCTCTCCCCTTTGCATTTTTAGGTGTATTTTTAGCTTTGATAGAATTGGGAAAATCTCCTCACAATGTGGGCAGTGGTGAGACCTCTTAGCTCTGTGATCTTCCTGCTGTTGCTCTCTGGATGTAGAGAATGTCTCAACATGGTCACCTGTGTGAACATCATCAGAAGAACCAGTCAGTTAGTGTGATATACATATGACTTCTTATACAGTGCCTTCAGAAAGTATTCACACCCCTTGACTTTTTCTACATTTTGTTGTGTTTCAGCCTGAATTTAAAATGGATTAAATTGAGGATTTGTGTCATTGGCCTACACACAATACCACACACATACAAGGGCATGGATACATGACTAGATATTGGATATTGTTGTACCAGCATGAATTCTACTATGACTATCTAGCATCTGAATATGAATACCACATCTGTAGATTCTAAATCAACAGTTGGAGGACAGATCACCTGGAGGACAGATGGAACTAAACCACCAGTTGTCCAGAAAGTGTTATATATGGTAGCCCTGAAAACTGTTTTGTCTTTACCCCATAACGTCAGTGGAATACCCCATAATGCCAGTGGAATACCCCACAACGTCAGTGGAATACCCCATAACGTCAGTGGAATACCCCCGTAACGTCAGTGGAATACCCCCGTAACGTCAGTGGAATACCCCCGTAACGTCAGTGGAATACCCCATAATGTCAGTGGAATACCCCATAACGTCAGTGGAATACCCCATAACGTCAGTGGAATACCCCATAACGTCAGTGGAATACCCCATAACGTCAGTGGAATACCTCATAATGTTGAGTCAATAAGTATTCAACCCCTTTGTTATGGCAAGCCTAACAAGTCACATAAGTCACATGGTCTCACTCTGTGTGTGATAATAGTGGTTAACATGATTTCTGAATGACTACCTCATCTACCTCACCAACAAATACAATTATTTGTAAGGTTCCTCAGTCAAGTAGTGAATTTCAAACACAGATTCAACCACAAAGACCAGGGACGTTTTCTAATGCCTAACGAGGAAGGGCACCTTTTGGTAGATGGGTAAAACATTTTATAAAATACATTGAATATCCCTTTGAGCATATTAAATTCACTTTGGATGGTGTATCAATACACCCAGTCACTACAAAGATACAGGCGTCCTTCCTAACTCAGTTGCCGGAGAGGAAGGAAACCGCTCAGGGATTTCACCATGAGGCCAATGGTGACTTTAAAACAGTTAGACTGAGGATGGACAACATTGTAGTTACTCCACAATACTAACATCAATGACAGAGTGAAAAGAAGCAAAGCTGTACAGAAAAAAATATTCCAAAACATACATCCTGTTTGAATTAAGGCACTAAAGTAAACTGCAAAAAACTTGTCAAAAATAATTAACTTCAAATCAAAATGTATTAGTCACATGCGCGCTGAATACAACAGGTGTAGACCTTACAGTGAAATGCTTACTTACAAGCCCCTAACCAACAATGCAGTTTAAAAAAATACAGATAAGAATAAGAAATAAAAGTAACAAGTAATTAAAGAGCAGCAGTAAAATAACATGTGCGGGGGAACCAGTTAGTTGAGGTAATATGTACAAGGTAGTTATTAAAATGACTATGCATAGATGATAACAACAGAGAGTAGCAGCGGTGTGTAAAAGGGGGGTCTGGGTCGCCATTTGATTAGGTGTTCAGGAGTCTTATGGCTTGGGGATAGAAGCTGTTTAGAAGCCTCTTGGACCTAGACTTGGCGCTCCGGTACTGCTTGCAGTGCGGTAGCAGAAAGAACAGTCTATGACTAGGGTGGCTGTTGTCTGACAATTTTTTGGGCCTTCCTCTGACACTGCCTGGTATAGAGGTCCTGGGTGGCAGGAAGCTTGGCCCCAGTGATGTACTGGGCTGTTCGCACTACCCTCTGTAGTGCCTTGTGGTCGGAGACCGAGCAGTTGCCATACCAGGCAGTGATGCAGCCATATTCATATCCTGAATACAAAGCGTTATGTTTGGGGCAAATCCAACACAACACATCAAGAGACCCACTCTACATATGGTGGTAGCTGCATCATGTTATGGGTATGCTTGTCATCGGCAAGGACTTGAGGGGGATAAAAATAAACGGAATAGAGCTAAGCACTGGCAAAATCCTAGAGGAAAACCTGGTTCAGTCTGCTTTCCAACAGACACTGGGAAACAAATTCACCTTTCAGAAGGGCAATAACCTAAAAAACAAGGCCAAATATACACTGGAGTTGCTTACCAAGACAATATTGAATGTTCCTGAGTGGCCTAGTTACAGTTTTGACTTAAATCGTCTTGAAAATCTATGGCAAGACATGAAAATCGCTGTCTGGCAATGATCAACAACCAACTTGACAGAGCTTAAAGAATTTGTACAACATTGTACCATCCAGGTGTGAAAAGTTCTTAGAGACTTACCCAGAAAGACTCACAGCTGTAATCGCTGACAAAAGGTGTTTCTACAAAGTATTGACTCAGGGGTGTGAATACTTATGTAACTGAGATATTTCTGCACTTAAATTTGTATACATTTGCTAACATTTCTAAATACATTATATCATTATGCATGTCATTATGGGCTATTGTGTATATTAAATATCAATTTCATCCGTTTTGAATTTAGACTAACACAACAAAATGTGGAATAAGTCAAGGGGTATGAATAATTTCTGAAGGAACTGTAAGTAAGTATTCTGTACAATGCAACAGGGGAATACAACTATTCTAAAAGTGGACAACAGCTGATTGCAAAAAGGAGTGAAAATGATGAGTCATATCATCCTCCACTCACTATCACAAGGGTTAGTAACTACAGACTCATTTCATATCATCCTCCACTCACTATCACAAGGGTTAGAAACTACAGACTCATTTCATAGAACTTCTAAACACTGGCAGTTTGTCTACTTCACTTCTTTAGTCCATTCTCTGCAGACTCCAGATAGCCCTGTGAATAAAACAAATGCTGGCAATACTGGTGTTGTAAAGAACAACACAAGCTTTGTTGGACAGTCTGGTGTTCTTCAGGGATGTGATGTCAGAATTACAGAATTCACAATGGCAATAGACTGGGTCATAACTTAGTAAGATAGAACCTGTTCTTACCATGATTAACAGATGTCACAATCTTCTCCTCCTCTTCTTCATCTTTAATGTTGACATTCAGCTCCAGTGTTTGACTGCAGTCTTCCAGCTTCACTGATGTCATCTCTGGATCCTGCAGTGCAAACTGGGCTCCACTGTCACAATCAGGACCCAGTGACTGTAGGTTTGGACTCAGTGTGGAAGGAGAGAGGCAGGCTGGGTTTGTCCTCACTGTTGATGTTCCCGGCCTCAGACTTGACCTGAGTCGGCCTGAAGTAATAAAGAGAAACGGACACAAAAGTTATTTTCTTGACAGTTCTGGCACTTTCTTTATTCTCAAAAAATATATTATATTTTTTCTTGTTCAATTATCTCATTTCAATAGATCAGGTAACTAAGCATTGACAACAAAACATTAATTCACATTAGACACAAAGTGCACACTTACAATTACACAGCGTAAGTGCACTTAATCTATAGTAAATTTCCTAAATTCACATAAATGACTCAAAACAACTTTTAGTACAAGGTTGCAGTATGTTTTGGTCAGCACTATGTACTATCTTCCTGAAAAACCTTGTCTTCACTGTATTATTTCACTCAAAAAACAATTGGATTTCCGTTTCACACCATAGTAACAATTATAGATAAAGATAACTGAATGTGTTTAAATTCTACTACACATAAGCATTACATTCAGCTCCAAAACAGTGGTGCGACCTTGAAATTGTCTCTCTCTCTCATGCACCCACACTGCCTGAACCGAAGTCCGTTGACGCCACTGAGTTACCGCCACCTGCAGTGCTGGAATACACATATCGAATGAATATGAATTTATGTTTTTGCGCGATATTCCATATGCCTGTATCGCAAGGTTTTGTTATTTTTTATTTTTTTTATGAGCGTTTATGTCCGCTTGTTGTCATGTATTTTTGGTTTCGTCTCCGTCGCTTCTCTGTGCACCTTCCCATTTACACCAGAGATCAGTATATAATGACGAGATGCACGTCTCCACCCTAACAATGGGAGTGGTTGTCCCAAAGGCGGGGAGGCAGGGGTCAAGCTTAGGTCCAAAACAAGCCCATAGAAAAGCATTGGCCTTATTTTGGACAATTTTTTTTGTGAGTCTATTCTCTCGCTTCGCCTCTTCCTCTGGGATTTCCAAACACACCAAGCCCCTCCCGTTCACGCCAGGAAAGTTGCGAGACCACATCTTCCTATTTATTTTTATTTAACTAGACAAGTCAGTTTAGAGCAAATTATTATTTAAAATGACGGCCTACCCCGGCCAACGCTGGGCAATTGTGCTCTGCTCCTCTGGCAAGCAGTTTCAACCAGCTATTTGTGGTTTGGTACAAAATAATCGTTCATATGGACACCAAAACACATTGAGACATTATTTTACTGTAATAGAGAAGTTCACTTTTCTATCAATACCCTTTTTATGTCTCAACTACTCAAATTGTGCAGAGCAGACACTACTAAAACGAGAGTATCAATGAACATTTATTCTGGAAAATGAATGCTCAGTTTGTCTCGTGCGGCATTGGTGTCGCTAGCAGTATTTTAGTCAAAGACCATCATACCAGATGTCCAGTCTGTGTTTTATAAATGTGCAATAAGCATAAAAACACAATTTATTTAAAGTATTGGCAACTCGTTCTCATCCTGAGATATAGGGTTGGCCACTTGATTCTAACATCTGAACAAAGTGGACAGGCTAACAAGCTTTTCAAACAGGGTGTGTTCATAACAAATCGACTGTTCCACCATGTTAGCTAGCAGATAGATCCTTGTTGGCTAAACCTGAAATATAAAGATTAGCTGGCTAATCACTAGCATGTGGGCTTGAGAGATTGGTGATGAGACCTGTGTTAATATTCTATAACCTAATACCTGCTACAATAAGTTAGTCAATTTGTAACAAAAAAGGGCATTTTCATTGACAGACTTGAAAGCCAGATCAGTGTTAATTGCAACAACAAAAAAGCAAGTTAAACTATTTTGATAAAATAATACAATGAGAAAAAATGGGCATACTCCCGGACAACAGTGGTTTCAGAGTCCTGCAATAGAGCTGAGATGATAATATTTGTGTAAACTCTACATAGTTGTGTTCTGTGGGTGTCACTGAGTAGGCTGAACAATCCATAGGTAAGAATGTAGAGTGCTTTTTTTTCACCTTTATTTAACCAGGTAGGCCAGTTGAGAACAAGTTCTCATTTACAACTGCGACCTGGCCAAGATAAAGCAAAGCAGTTTAACACAAACAACAGAGTTACACATGGAATAAACAAACATACAGTCAATAATACAATAGAAAAAGTATATATACAGTGTGTGCAAATGAGGTAAGATAAGGGAGGTAAGGCAATAAATAGGCCATAGTGGTGAAGTAATTACAATATAGCAATTAAACACTGGAGTGATAGATGTGCAGAAGATGAATGTGCAAGTAGAGATACTGGGGTACAAAGGAGCAAAATAACTAAATAAATAACAGTATGGGGATGAGGTAGTTGGATGGGCTATTTACAGATGGGCTATGTACAGGTGCAGTGATCTGTGAGCTGCTCTGACAGATGGTGCTTAAAGTTAGTGAGGGAGATATGAGTCACCAGCTTCAGTGATTTGTGCAGTTCGTTCCAGTCATTGGCAGCAGAGAACTGGAAGGAAAGGCGGCCAAAGAAGGAATTGGCTTTGGGGGGTGACCAGTGATATATACCTGCTGGAGCGCGTGCTACGGGTGGGTGCTGCTATGGTGACCAGTGAGCTGAGATACCTAGCAAAGACTTGTAGATTACCTGGAGCCAGTGGGTTTGGCGACGAGTATGAAGCGAGGGCCTGCCAACGAGAGCGTACAGGTGGCAGTGGTGGGTAGTATATGGGGCTTTGGTGACAAAACGTATGGCACTGTGATAGACTGCATCCAATTTGTTGAGTAGAGTGTGGAGGCTATTTTGTAAATGACATTGTCATTTAAAGGAAGTCAAGGATCAGTAGGATAGTCAGTTTTACGGGGGTATGTTTGGCAGCCTGAGTGATATGAATGTCCAACACAAACAAAATACCCTCCATACTCAACTGGCGGACCGCGGTCCGGACCCAGAGCGGGTCAATACGGACCCCGCCCCCCCCCAGAATATATATATATATATATATATATATAATAATACTTTATTGGTACAGAAAAAAAAAATCTGCCCCATCGCAAAATGTGTATAATTGTGGGATATTAGCATTAATACTGCTAAATGTTCTCTCCGCCAAAAGGAGGGTTGTGAACAGTTCTGGGTCACATGGGTTTGCATCACTTTCATTTGGGACTTTTATTTTGAGGTCGAACCGCAAATTCCACAATTCCATAATCGTTATTGTGGCTAGATTCACATAAGCAGGGACAAGTGGGGAGGACAGAGACGTTGGCCACATTCAGATAGAAATGTATTATGTACAACAAACATGCCTCTGATTCTAAGGAATCATGTCAGTTCTATTCATGGGATTTCTATCGGCAACTTTCCAAAACGTTTTTGTTCTGAACAACCCCAGGCGAAACCCACTGAGCTATATACGAACATGGAAAGCGTCACAAATGAAAACGTGTGTGCTTGTAAAATAGTTTTAATCACGTTCTTCACAGAAAAATAAGACAAAACCTTTACCAAACGACGTGATCATACCTTGACGGATGTGTTATGTAACATGTTATTTCGATATTAGACAGTTTAAACGTGCCATTACATACCTGTAGTAATAAAGAGAAACGGACAGCACAGTTCTGGCGTTTTATTTATTATGAAGAATGTTGCGCGCCTACCCGGAACTTCCTGTTCCCCCACTACCACAGTGCAACAGCGACATGTATTGGACTGATGGACTAACTACAGCTGAAGCATGTAGAATATAAAAGTGAGATTGATTAGCGAGACAAATAAACCTTGGTTCAAGAAAACTAAAGCGGTGTCTGTAGTAGTGTCTAAGTTAGTTTTCCAACCCATTACATATGCGTTGTAGATTATCTCTGTGGAAGGCCAAGATGATAATCAAGAACCTCAGCCACCTGAGCCACAGCCTGTTCACCCTGCTACCATCTAGCATGCCGCGACGGTACAGGTGCATCAAAGCTGGGACGGAGAGAATGAAACGCTTCAGGCCATAAGACTGTTAAACAGTTATCACTGATTTGATTTAGAGAATATTGGTGACTAGGAAATTGGATTGTCCCAACGTGTAGAGATGTCGTGACATGTATTGAGTCGATAAATAAAAATTTATTACACAAAAGCATTATATTTAAAAGCATTATGTTTTCCCATTTGAACTTTGTTGTGCTTTTATATGGTTGAAAGCTCAGTGATAATAGATTTAGACAGTGGCCACATGTCATTTAAGGCAGAGCCTGTTCTGAGCCCCAACTGTTTAACAAAAAATAAATACATGTTATTTTGGCATTAATACTTGTCACATATCAGTTTGCAAACAATGTAAAAAAAATAGAGTTAATAAAGCCACATACAAACATTGTCTCTTTTTTGCTTTCTTGTTAAAAGCAGCTCCAAAATGCAGGTGTTTAGCATAGCTCAGTGCTTTCTGTGGTGGTGGGGCAGCCAGCGGAAAATACAGAGCGTAGGGGTTGGTTATGTTCTCTACTTGCGCTGTGATTGGCTCAATGTTCTGTCACTCATAGGGACAATAAGCACCGAAAAATCCACAGGTAGAACAAAAAAATTCTAGCCCCTTGGGTGCTGCCAGACTTACATTAGAAGTGCCCATCCAAGAAGATTCAAGGTCATTGGCCACAGATAAAATGACGTCAAATCACATTAGATCTACCGTAGCTTTGATTGGACTGATCATGTCAACATCATACTTTCAAAATCTTAGCTAGCAAGCTAGCAGTTATCCTCATTAATCAAGTCAACAATCTACTGGCAAATCCTTTTCAATCCTTGTCAAACGAAGTCAAATTATCGATAAAACGTATCGGTGCTCATCGACCATTGGACAAACATTACACAACAAGTTGGAAATTGCAAATTCAACAATGAGTGCAAAGGCGTCACTACAGACCCGGGTTCAATCCCAGGCTGTGTCACAGCCGGCCGTGACACCCATGAGGTGGCGCACAATTGGCCCAGCATAGTCCGGGTTAGGGGAGGGTTTGGCTGGCCAAGATGTCCTTGTCTCATGGTGCTCTAGCAACTATTTGTGGCGGGCCGGGCGCCTGCAAGCTGACTCGGTCGTCAGTTCGACAGTGTTTCCTCTGACACATTGGCTCTCGACCTTCGCTGAGTCTGTAGGGGAGTTGCAGCGATGAGACAAGATCGTAACTACCAATTGGATATCACAAAAAAAGGGGGTAACGCCATGGGCCAGAAAAGTTTGAATACATTGGCCATAATGTCAATCCAGCATGACTTCTGTCGCGTTCAAAACAACTGGGAACTCGGATAAAACTAGCTCACGACTGGGAAAATACGGAAATAATTTTGAACGGTAATCCAACTCGGAATTCCAAGTCGGGAACTCGGGCCTCTTTATAGAGCCCAAAAGAAGGACCACCGCGCCACCTTCCTGTTCAAGTGAGCACGGCACAACAAGGTGAGTCCAAAAATGTCTTGTATGCTGCTACATAAATTATGTAATATGCCAGGGAGAGAGTATTACTTTATTAGCTACAGTATACATAATGTATGTTGTATAGTAATCTGTTAGTAGCCCATGTGCCTCACCCTAATTATTTGGTCCCTTTCCACCTCATAACTTAGCATACTGACTTGGTGGTGCACATGTAGCCTATAGTCTGTTTTAGAGAAGTGTAATCATCGAATATTGTAAGAGCTTTCATTGTCTGCTTATATTACCCCTTTATTTATCCTACGGTTCTGATTTGGTGTACAATTGGAATACTTTAAGAACGGCCCATGTTCTGAATTCTGTCACTGTACATTTCAAAAGTGCTAAACAAATAGTTATTGACTACGTCCGTCCTAGCTCGCTCATTAATGTCTTAGTCAAAATGACGGATTGCCTCTTATCCGCTCGTCGTCCCCTTATGCCATAGTTTGTACATCTGAGTTGTCAGTAGAAACCACATTTGTTTAAGCAAATCAGCCATATCAGCTATGTTTTATAAAGGCAGTAAATGAGGCTGGACGACTGTTTCACTGCCAGACAAAGGTCCACTGATAGCCAGGTGTAGCAGTGGTAATGATTCACTCCATGTTGCTGAAATAAAAGCTCTGCTGTTGGGACAGCTTTATGTAGGCCCTAACAGTTTGTGGGCACCGTTATAGTGCAATTCATGTATTGTGCAGTGGCATTGCAGGCAGCATTCAAAAACATTTGGGGGGAGTTTTCCCCACCAAGATTTACATGCTAAAATCGCCACTGCATTTAGGTGACAATTAGTGATGTTACGTTTAATGCCGGAGCACTGAGGCATGCGTCGTAATCGCTAAGCAGTGTACTTGGAATAAGTGTGCCGATGCCTATATCACTTTATCAGAAGGACGTGATCAATGACGTCCGAAACTTCTCCAGGAAGAGGGTCGGACTGAAAACCCACAGGACAGCAGATCTCCAGGAAGAGTGTTGGAGTGAAAACCTACAGAACAGTAGATCTCCAGGAAGAGGGTTGGAGTGAAAACCTACAGGACAGCAGATCTCCAGGAAGAGGGTTGGACTGAACCTACAGGACAGCAGATCTCCAGGAAGAGGATTGGAGTGAAAACCTACAGAACAGTAGATCTCCAGGAAGAGGGTTGGAGTGAAAACCTACAGGACAGTAGATCTCCAGGAAGAGGTGCCACTAGCATACACTGTGTTGATCGAAGACTTAAATAACTAATCTATTTTTGACACAATTGGCTGGAACACAATGATTCAGGAAGCTTTGATTCCCCATCACTAGAGACAATAAACAAACATCTGACATTGTTGTTAAATTAAAAGTACTTACAATATGATTAATTTTGTGCGGTCACTGAATGCATATCAATTGTTTTCCAGCATGGGGAGGTGGTGAGGTCAAAGTGTGCAGTCTTCTTCTATGGTGTTTATTGGTAGTGTGCAAACCAACATTAACTGTGCATCACTGCCACCTTCTGGGCTGGAGTGTGATAGAGACATGTGGTTCTGTCCTGGTGAGATCACAGGGTCAGAGAAAACTCCTGTCTGTAGTCATACCAAAACACTCCAGGCACTCAGCCCATAAGAACCATTCATACTGTCAAATCTAATATGAACTGAATACAACCATAAGAACCATTCATACTGTCAGATCTAATATGAAGAACTGAATACAACCATAAGAACCATTCATACTGTCAGATCATTATACCTTCTTGACTTATGTTGGTATTCTTGGTAAGTATGACAGTCTAGATTATACTTCTTGACTTATGTTGGTATTCTTGGTAAGTATGACAGTCTAGATTATACTTCTTGACTTATGTTGGTATTCTTGGTAAGTATGACAGTCTAGATTATACCTTCTTGACTTATGTTGGTATTCTTGGTAAGTATGACAGTCTAGATTATTGATGTTGTGTCTTTGGCTAGTGTCTTTGGCTAGCTTTTTAAGTGATATGACATGCTATTCTATAAAATAATTTCTCTGTAATTAATATTACCTGATTAACTAATCATGTGATATTAATTAACTAGAAAGTCGGGGCACCACGAAATAATGTTTATAGAGCTGTTATCTTCCGAATAAACTCTTAAAGATCTGGTAATCTTTTACATCAATGGCAGTCAATCAATAATCAGCACCTTATTTCAGTCTCATCTGATCGTAGAATTCTTGGTTATCTTCACGAACCCTGGCTAACAAGTTGAATCAGCAATACAAAATTTGGTTTAATTATTTATTTTTAAAATAATCACACAGAATTACATATACAAAGGATGGATCATACATTGATTACTAATTATGTCATAGATGAAGAACGTCCCTGGTGGACGAAACCGATATGACGGCTGGTTACACAAAGAAAGAGGGTTGGCTTGAATGAAAGCGCGGGCAGACTGGAGAACAAAAGGATTGGGTCTCGATCGGACCTTATGAAGCTATGCTATCGTAAATACAGAATCTTATGCATTCTAAATAACCGCCCATTTGGAAAAGGAAAATGAAAGACATATTTACTCTGAGCTGCGCCTCAATAGGTTGGTTGTAGATGGAAGGCTGTGTTGCCCAACAGAGATCTTCCTGTCCTCTGTTGGATGTCTCTGGTGTTAGAAAGGATACGTTGTAGTACCGTCATCGTGTGGTAGAACGGATATGTTGTAGTACCCTGTCTTTCTGTTCTTTCCTATCCCATGTTTGCGGCGGCTAGGAGGTATCACTTCTGGAGTGATTGAGAGTTCAAAGTTCATACCAAGTTGCCATACTTTTAAGCTCGTGCTCTATTCTGGCTGGTATAGTCGAAATTCCTCATTCTGGCGTGTCGATCGTCACCTCCACTCTGAAATTCGATGCTAATTTCGTTAGGTTATTAACGTCGGACCGTCGTCCTAACGTCCTCGGAACAGAAAGTTATTATGTCGTAAAGGGCTTATATAGTGGTAGGAGAGAGGGCATGTTTCATAGTTTACAACCCACGTCTGTTCACATGGGCGGGGCCACTGAGTCGCGCCTAGTTCACTCATGAAAACCAATTCTCTTATTTAGGAGCTAAAATTACATTTCATCTTTCCACAAAAATAGTTTCATAATTAACATTTAAATTGCAGAACAATTCCATGTGAATCTGATACCTAGAATGTGTAGACTATCCGAGATACAGTTTATGTCATCCTGTCATTAGTGAAAATGTCTCAGATGCCAACTGTTCTGACATCATATTCCCTGAGTACCAAAGCATCTTTTCAGCTGGTTGGATTACTGAAATATGGTTCCTTTCCCCACACTTTTGACGTTACCATACTCTCTTCATGTTAACAAAGAGATTTTCAATAGTCCCTCTGTAGAGTAGAGAGAGAAATGGGGGGAAATGTATTTATGGGGGTCATAAACCTCACCAACAGGCCAAAGTCATGACAATGAAGAACTGAATACAACCATAAGAACCATTCATACTGTCAGATCTAATATGGAAGAACTAACTATAAAATAAAATAGTTTGACCAGTACAAATTCATGTACAATTTCATTTATTTTTTATTGGCATGTCAATTAAGTTGGCTTCAATACAGTAACCTAAACATACTCATCATCAATGATGAAAATAATTAATCTAGTTTTAAAATACAATTTAACAAAACACATGTAGTTGTTTCATAACCTGTGTATAATTAAACAAATAGTCCTTTAAAAGCTCAAATAATCCCCCCAAACTAATGGTGAAACTGATCATCACACCATCGCTATCTGATACATGTTGTGTCTACCAGCTCATTCCCACAGAAAACTGATCATCACACCATCTCTATCTGATACATAGCACCATCACACCTCCTCCATGCTTTACGGTGGGAAATACACATGCAGAGATCATCCGTTCACCCACACCGTGTATCACAAAGACACGGCAGTTGGAACCAAAAATCTCCGATTTGGACTCCTGACCAAAGGACACATTTCCACCGGTCTAATGTCCATTGGTAGTGTTTCTTGACCCAAGCAAGCAGTACCCCCCAGTCAACCAGCCTCACAGAAGATTTCAACCCTAAAGGCAAATCCAAGGTAATCTCAATATATTTAAAGTAGGAGCTAACAAAACACACCAAAACTGACAAGGTGCACACTGATCAGTAAAGTAAAAAGGAGGCTAACATTCTATAACGCTCCCTTTCCTCTGCACAGTTCTCTCACAGTGAGAAACTATAGGATTACAATAGTGTGCTACGCCTTCTTGAGAATTAATAGATGTAATGACTTTAATCTTAGTTGGTCTGAGAGAACTGGTGAGGGTTCTCTCCTTTATGTATACATTGATGTGTTTTTAAGGTATACAATCTGGCGAAACTCTTCCCACAGTCAGAACAGTAGTAAGGCTTCTCTCCTGTGTGCGCTCTTTTATGAACTTTTACATCAGTTGATGTTGTGAAGCACTTCCCACAGTCAGAGCAGGAGTAAGGCTTCTCTCCTTTGTGTATAAGTTGGTGTGTTTTTAAGTTGCCCAGTTGTGAGAAACTCTTCCCACAGTCAGAGCAGCTGTAAGGTTTCTCTCCTGTATGTATTCGCTGGTGGCATTTTAATATTTCCAATCGGATGAAACTCTTCCCACATTCAGAGCAGGAGTAAGGCTTCTCTCCTGTATGTATTCGCTGGTGAGATTTGAAGTGGTTCTGTTGAGAGAAACTCTTCCCACAGTCAGAGCAGCAGTAAGGCTTCTCTCCTGTATGTAGACGTTTGTGTTTTTGTAAGTGGATATGTTGAGAGAACCTCTTCTCACAGCCAGAGCAGGAGTAAGGCTTCTCTCCAGTGTGCACTCTCTGATGAATTGTCAGAGTCCCTGACGTTGTGAAGCTCTTCCCGCAGTCAGTACAGGAATACGGATTCTCTCCTGTATGTATACGTTCATGTATTTTAAAGGTATCCAATCGGGAGAAAGTCTTCCCACAGTCAGAACAGGAATACGGATTATTTCCTGTATGTATACGTTCATGTGTTTTTAAGGTATCCAATCGAGAGAAAGTCTTCCCACAGTCAGAGCAGGAGTAAGGCTTCACTCCTGTATGTACATGTTGGTGTATTTGTAAGTGGAACTGTTGAGAGAACCTCTTCCCACACTCAGTGCAGGAGTAAGGCTTCACTCCTGTATGTACATGTTGGTGTATTTGTAAGTGGATCTGTTGAGAGAACCTCTTCCCACACTCAGAGCAGGAGTAAGGCTTCTCTCCAGTGTGCACTCTCTGATGAACTGTCAGAGATTGTGATGTTGTGAATCTCTTCCCACAGTCAGTGCAGGAATACGGATTCTCTCCTGTGTGTATTTTTACGTGTATTTTTAGCTTTGACAGAAATGCGAAAATCTTCTCACAATGTGGGCAGTGATGAGACCTCTTAGCTCTGTGATCTTCCTGCTGTTGCTCTCTGGATGTAGAGAATGTCTCAACATGATCTCCTGTGTGAACAACATCAGCAGACCAGTCAGTTGGCGTGATATACATATAACTTCATATACAGTGCGTTCAGAAAGTACTCACAATTCAGCCTGAATTTTAAAAGGATTACATTTGAGGATTTATGTCATTGGCCTACACACAATACCACACACATGGATACATGACTAGATATTGGATATTGTTGTAACAACATGGAATTCTACTACGACTATTTACCATCTGAATACCACATCTGTAGATTCTAAACCACCAGTTGGAGGACAGATCACCTGGAGGAGAGATCATCTGGAGGACAGAAAGTGGTAGGCCCGAAAAAAGTGTTTAGTCCTTACCCCATAACGTCAGTGGAATACCCCATAATGCCAGTGGAATTAAGTTTTTCTAAATGTTTACAAATTAATTTAAAATGAAAAGCGGAAATCTCGAGTCAATAAGTATTTAACCCCTTTGTTACGGCAAGCCTAAAATGTTGCATAACAAGTCACATAAGTAGCATGGACTCACTCTGTGTGCAATAATAGTGTTTAAAATAAATTTTGAATGACTACTGTGGTAGCAGGATTACAAGATTATGTTCCATTTAAGCACCAAATGGTTGTTTTATGAAATAAATCCTAATGGCGCAGAGTGATGATGTCAGAGAGTGGTGTGAATATGGTGAGAATGGGATGGTCTGAGTAAGGTTCTTAGGACTCTCTCTCTCCCTTTCTGAGTTAACTGATAGGAGTCTTTTTGAAGCTTGGGCTGGCAAATGTTAAAGAGATGGTTTCCACTCTAGCTTCCTGCAGTTAGTCTGGGCGTAAGGTGAAGGAAATGGGTTTTTGCTAGATAGCTTGGGCTGACAATGACTTGGTGATAATTACCTAAAGCTGGCATTCCATAGACAAGATGTGGTGTGTGTGACCCGAGATACAGATAGCCTGGAAGAGTTTAGAACAATGCCTCATTGTCTCATCTTCCTGGCATCTGGGAAACGGGTTGGGGGTAAAACACCATCTTGTGTAAATAACCAAGGTGGCTTATGGGAGTTGGAACCAGTCTGACTTAGCATTTTTAAGTCCTATATAAGGTCTCTGTTTTATCATTATCAGTTAGACTGCTCAGCTCAACAGTCAACACTGTTGGGCTGACTGGTTTCATTATTGCAATAATTGATCAATATTAAATATGATGATTGTTTGAAGAAATTACCAAGTCTCTCTCACTTGAATAGAATATTCCACCACACTACCTCATCTCTGTAACGCACACATACAATTATCTGTAAGGTTCCTCAGTCAAGCAGTGAATTTCAAACACAGATTCAACCACAAAGACCAGGGAGGCTTTCTAATGCCTCACAAAGAAGGGCACCTATTGGTAGATGGGTAAATGTTTTAATAAAATACATTGAATATCCCTTTGAGCATGGTGAAGTTATTCATTTCACTTTCGATGCTGTATCAATACACCCAGTCACTCCAAAGATACAGGCGTCCTTCCCAACTCAGTTCCCGGAGAAGAGGCAAATCCAACACAACACATCAAGGAGTACCACTCTTCACTCTTAGCATGGTGGTAGCTGCATCATGTTATGGGTATGCTTGTCATCGGCAAGGACTTGGATGTTTTTTGGGGATATAAAATGAAACGGAATAGAGCTAAGCACCGGCAAACTCCTAGAGGAAAACCTGGTTCAGGAGTTGCTTACCAAGACAACATTGAATGTTCCTGAGTGGCCTAGTTACCATTTTGACTTAAATTGGCTTGAAAATCTATGGCAAGACTTGAAAATGGCTGTCTAGCAATGATCAACAACCAACTTGACAGAGCTTGAAGAATTTAAAACAGAATCATGTGCAAATATTGTCCAATCCAGGTGTGCAAAGCTCTTAGAGACTTACCCAGAAAGACTCCCAGCTGTAATCGCTGCCAAAGGTGCTTCTACAAAGTACTGACTCAGGGGTCTGGAATACTTATGTCAATGAGATATTTCTGCATTTACATTTTTTACATTTGCAAACATTTCAAAAAACATGTTTTGCCTGTCATTATGGGGTATTGTGTGAGCAGATGGCTCAGAAAAAATATCAATTTAATCCATTTTGAATTTAGGCTGTAACATAACAAAATATGGAATAAGTCAAGGGGTTTGAATACTTTCTGAAGGCACTGTAAGTAAGTATACTGTACAATACAAAGGGGGAATACAACTACTCTAAAATTCAGACCCATATAATCCTCCACGCACTATCACAAGGGTTAGAAACTGCAGACTCATTTCATAGAACTTCAGAACACAGGCACTTCTTCAGTCTACTCTCTGATCACTCCAGATAACCCAGTGAATAAAAGAAATGCTGGCAATACTGGTGTCAAACCATGCAAGTCTCAGTAGCATGAAATAACATATACCTCCCCCTAAACATGTGTATGTGACCAATACAATTTGATTTGGAAACAGTTCATCATGAAACTTTTCATGCACAGTGGGATGTTGGAATGAAAAACACAAACTTAGTTAGATAGAACCTGATCTTACCATGAGAAACAGATGTCCCAATCTTGTCCTCCTCTTCTTCATCTTTAATGTTGACATTCAGCTCCAGTGTTTGACTGCAGTCTTCCAGCTTCACTGATGCCATCTCTGGATCCTGCGGTGCAAACTGGGCTCCACTGTCACAATCAGGACCCAGTGACTGTAGGTTTGGACTCAGTGTGGAAGGAGAGAGGCAGGCTGGGTTTGTCCTCACTGTTGATGTTACCGGCCTCAGACTTGACCTGAGTCGGCCTGAAGTAATAAAGAGAAACGGACACAAAGTTATTGTCTTGACAGTTCTGGCACTTTCTTTTTTCTCAAAAAATATATAATATTTTTCTTGTTCAAGTATCTCATTACAATAGATCAGGTAGCTAAACACTGATAACAAAACATTCACATTAGACAAGTGCACACTTAAAAATGACACAATGTAAGTGGAACTGACAGCGTTTTCACTACTTTGCAGATATGAAACAAACAGACAATCATTATATCAGTCAAAAATATCACATTCCCTTCCCAGTTTATTCTACAAAACCCACTTCATAACAGTAACAGGTTTTAAAAATAGGTTCTATTAGACTCAACATTCCATGACGTACAGTAAGACATTGTTGGCAGAATAGATGGATGCAGTTCAATGTGTCATGACTTTCCCTTCTGGGTGAGAATCAGATAGAGAGCCCCCCCCCTCTCCCACCAGATAGGAGGGGGGGTAAGGGTGTGAAGTTGGCCAGTTTTATACCTTACAGAAACTCTCTCTTCCTTGTCATGCAATATTGAGGGAGAGAACCTCTGTGGAACAAAGGGAGTCCTCCTGCCAAAACTCCCAACATCAACAGATTGGATAATGAAACAATGTTTCTGTAATCCAATCATTTGGATTGGTCCGTGGGTACATTAAGAACAATCCTGTTGAGTTCATTACTAATTTGTGATGTCACTAAGGGCAGTAGAACAACATAACTGTATCTCTGAAAGTGTACATTTCCCAGTGATCAGATTCACATCTAAATGTTGGGGAACTTATATGATTAAATATGAAACTATTTGTGAGAAGATGAAATGTGATGTTAGCCTTCTAAATGAGAATAGTTATTCATCTGAAAGTTCTACCCAGTCAGTGACCACACTTGCGAGAGCACAGACATTATTTCGGCGTCATGGAACGCCCTCTTTTGCCAGAGCGCATAAAACCACTCGTTAATGAAATTGACATTAGCCCAAGCACGCAGACGGTGTAAGCCGGACGTCAGGTAATGGTTCAAACTATTAGACCAGTACATTGCTGGGATGCTACAGGCATTTAAAATGGTCGGGAGCTGAACCCTGAATAATCAACCATTGAGACCAGCGTGACCGACAGCGTGAGCTGAACGGTACCAAATGGTTATCAACTCTAAAACGTTCAACGAAGAAGAAGACTAGACTACACATTCAGTCTGCAGCTGTATATGTAAAATAGTCTAGGAAAGTCGCCCGAAGAAGAACATGTTCCTCTCATCATTGTGGTACTCTTGTAGTATCAATTCTAACAAACACTCCAGAACAAGAGAGAGAGTAGGTTGTTGTAGATTACAGAGGAACAGTATACTGGATCCAAAGCTACCTTTTATTTTTCACTGGTGACCGTCAGCAGCATTACTTTAAAATCTCTCTCTCTCTCTCTCTCTCCAGAATGCTAGGTTGCCTCCCAAATAGCCCCCATCCCCTATATAGTGCACTATTAGACCAGTACATTGCCTTAAACTGACAGCGCTTTAACTACTTTGCAGATATGAAACAAACAGACAATCGTAATATCAGTAAAAAATATCAAATTCCCAGTTTAGGCAACAAAACCAACTTTACAAGAAGTTTTAAAAACAGGTTCTATTTGACTCAACATTCCATGACGTACAGTAAGACATTGTATGGTGGAAATTACAAGCCTATGTTATAATACTTTAACTGCCTCAAATATAAGAACACTCAAACAGAGGATTCTTATAACTCTCTATTGTGTCTGTGTGAACTGAAAGTGGGCCTCTGGGAGATAATACTGACAGGAGATTTACGATGTCTTTAGGGTGATAAAACCTAAAGAGCATTCCAGAGCATGAGTTCATGTTTCTGTTCTATATGGTACAAGGAAGAGATGACTCCAGTAGGGCCAGACACTGGTCTCTACACAATGAAAACTGTTGACACAGCAGATACTGTCTGCTGTGAACTATAAGTATATCTCATACAAATCTTAACCTTGTGACCCATTCCAGACATCTGTTGTTTGTCATGTAGACTGAAGGAGGATGGACGTTGCTATATAATGATGTGGCTCAAACCAGCTTGTTGAGTTCTCAGTGGTCACCTCCAGGGGTGATTACGACCAGCTCCATTACTGCACTAATTAAAGAATAAAGTTTGATTGTTTTGAAGAAATCTAAGTCTCTCCTTTTGATTACAATAATTCCACCACAATTGTTGGTAGAAAAGATGGATACAGTTCAATGTATGATTAATATAATTCACCAATAACTTTAATTTATTGAATATTAAAATCTACCTGCAGTGAAGCCACTCAACATTTACATTACATTCAGTCATGTAGCAGACACTCCCATCCAGAGAGATGGAGTGTTGGCCACCGGCCCAAGATCCCAACGGCCAGACCACTAACCATCCAAGATCCCCTTACAGTTGTCCCTCAACCATCTGAGCCCCCCCCCACCCAGCCAAACCACTAACCATCCAAAATCCCCCTACAGTTGTCCATCAACCATCTGAGCCCC